>PVKY010004687.1:0-18794 GCA_004027775.1 Bradypus variegatus
TAAAGTGATTAACGCAAGTAATTACACATACACAATCTACACTTCCAAAGTAAAAGAAGATTATCTAATTATTAGATAATTCATGGAGATGTAGGAAATTGATCTGGCAATATGATATGTTTTCATCTTACATTTCCTAATCGAATGCCAAAATTGCCCCATTTCAACACTCTAGTAGTTGTCCCCTGAATACAAATGTAAGGTATCACTCACCCCACTGTTAATTCAGAGCACTTGCAAGCAGATGATCCCACTTCAACTCAACAGAAGATGCAGTGCCATCTTTCTGACTTAGAAGCACATGTGCATGATGTGCCTATCTCTATGTCTATCTATGTAAATATCATCCACTCATGAAAGCTAACTTTTAAAGGGTAAAGTACCACATTATTTGATGTGTTCCATGCAAAAATTGGCCTAAGGTACTAAGACTGCTCTTAATTTATTTTTTGCCAAAAATGACATGGACTCAAAGAACCTAAAGCAGGCCATCAGAAAAACTAACAATATAATGTGTATTTAGTTCAACCAGACTGTAAATGATCTGCTTTGTCTACAGGAAAGATGGAATGCTAGATTATTTTAAACACCTCTTAGTTGGAAAACATACCTAAGAATTTAAGGAATTAAGAAACTTTATAAAACTAGCTGTCCACATTAATACCAGTACAGGAGGCAGCCAAAACTTAAATTGTCAACAGGTAGTGACAAACCTTCAGGGATTCAGTGAACCATATTCTCCCTTCTTCATTCACTGTTAATATTCCCAAATTATTTCTTTACTAATTGCAATACTTCCAAACGTTTATTTTGGAATTATTATTACAATTATTCTAAACATTTATGACCATCCAACAGTTGAAAAAGAAATATATCCCATAAAAGCATACTAAAAAAGAAAAGAATGTTCTAATCTACCGTATGATTGGAAACTTTTTCATGCCAACAACCTTGTGTAAAAGGATTTCTACCACTAAAACATTAACCATACAACTGAAAAGGACATGGAGAAATGCAAATTTAAATGTAAACTCTTCCATCAGATAAACAGGGAGCACTAATGGTTATAAAAAGGAAACTAATCTCATAAATTACTTTTAAACTACTACAGCAAAAATTCCACTATAATAATTTTACTTCCCAACCCTTGTTTTCCAGAGGTACTAAGCCCTGCCTGCAGCTTTGGTGACGTGCCCTAGTGTTAGGAGATAGCCTGGGCTCACTCCAGGGAATGGTCATCAATGGGAAAAGCAATATCATCCTCATTAGTTAAAAAGTTAAAAAGAAAGCACACATCACTGAAGTCAAGAAACACAAAATGACAAATGGTCAAGTTCCAAAAGCTAAAATAGATCCACGACATTATAAGCTTTTAATGAGTGAAACATGCCATGTGAGAAAGAACTTCTGTCAATAAATACAAATCCAGGTTCACTAATTAAAACATCTAAGAGTGTCTGAATATGTAGACACCAGACTTCAACATTTCTTAATTATATTCAATTCCAGGCATATTTTTCAATTTAATTGACATTTGGAAATGCCTTGAAGGTCCTATCAAGAAGGTTCCAAATTCTCAAGGGAGATTAACCACATAGTTCTTAATTCAGAATTATCTATTAAAATTGTTATTATAAAATGTTTTTAAGAGCATGGGAAAGATTCACACCCCATTCTCTCCATAACTGCAGCAATGTTGAAGTTAACTGCATTTGGCCCACTTACGTACATTTCTTTGTAGTGAGGCTCTTTACACTAGTTCAATCTGATGAAACCATAGCTGCAAACCCCAGCCTGGTGTGGGACCATGCCACATGAATCACACAACACTCTCAAACAATCACAGCAGCAACTGCCATCATTTAGCCACCACTTAGTGCCAAAGAATTTCTAATCACAGTCTTAAAAATAGACTTCAGATGTCCGAAACATTAATCACACACTTAGACTTTAAAAAATTATTAAAACATCATGTGCAAGAGATACTCTCAGTTTCACAGGAGACCAAGTCACCCCTCCTTCTAAGACATAGCCTCATTCTGCTTTTAAAGAAAACAAATGCACACACATACACCGAGTTTATCTGATAGCAAAAATTAACACTTATTCTGTCATGACACACATTTGTCACTGTGTTTAATCTGTATTATCTGGCAAGCATTCAGATGTTTACCAGCGTTAAGTAATATTCAATGATATTTAGTAATATTAATAATTTAGGGTTTATTTCAAAATGTGAAATGTTAATAACTGCCCCAGAGTGCTCACTTTTTAACCTTCCATGGCTCAGAAAAGGCCATATCTTTATCAGATCATTTGGAATTTAATTTAAAGTTCTGACGTTACAATTAAACTTCCAGCTAACTTTTCATATATGTGTCTCATTCAACAGTTCTGCTTATCTCTGACATCTCAAATAAGAAAAAAAAGAATACCTGAAATGTTTTCAATTGCCCTGCAAAGTACAAGTATCTGCAAGTCAATCTGAACATCCAAGATGAAAATTCCAGCCTTTTCACCTGCATTCTGGAAGCTAGTGTTACCTGATGTAACACTTAACTGACTTTTATTTAACGCTGAATTCCAAAGGGGCAGAACACCTCAGATTTCTCTGTGCCAGAGCTAATTCTGAGATTCATAATTAAGCCTCAAATAGAGGGAAACAAGGAACTAAGAATACACCAAGTGCATCAGTCTGCAGGAATGAAGTTTTCTCCTAGCATGTGCCAAAAACATGCCTGCCAAAGTAAGTAAGGTTCCTTCCATCTCCAACATTAAACAGTGCTGTGATTTTTAACTGTACACATCTTTAGCCACAACTTGACTGTAAGCTCCTTGAAGATATCACTCATTTTTTATGCAATATATCTCTTGTAATATTTACAAAATAATAAGAAAATCCAGTAAATATTGATGGATTACACTGAAATCATTCACTGAATTCAGAAATACATAAAAAGCAAACCCCAAAGCAAGAGTCTAATATGAGAAGAGAAAAAATTCCTGTTCCTGGAAAAACTTGAAACTTTCCACATTACATTTAGCAATTAAAGGGCCAGGTTATGATTACCGTTTGGAGAAAGAACTGAGGCAAATCCGAGTGAAACTGTGGATAAATCCACATTGGGGAACAAAAGGACTGTTAAGCATGGGCAAAAACTATGGACCAAAAATACCAAAGGATGGAAGGGAAGAACCTTTCTTGCCATCTCCTTCAGGGCCAGTCCAGCTGAGCTTCAGGTATTTCAATTCAGTAGTTCCCCAGGGATTACATTCACAGTAGAAGAAAGTAAAGTACCTATTTTGCTTTTCATTCAAATTCTCTGTGGTCTGGGAGCTCTGGACAGGAGTGGATCTCTAACTCCAGATCTGATCCACAACCTCTGATGCAATGTTCCTCAGCCTTAGCTACTCAGTGGTATTCCTTGGAAGCTTTAAAAAACATACTGATCCCTGAGTCCCACCCCTGGGGAGTGTGATTTAATTGGTATGGGCGTGGCATGAGCATCGAAGTTTTAAAACCTTCCCAATGATTCTAAAGTACAGTCAGGGTTGAGAACAGTTATAGGATCACTTCCGGGAGCTGAAGGTGGTATGAGAAGCTTCAATGACCTAACTGTTGAAAGCAACAAATAGTGCCATAAACAAGCCATCTAATTTTATGAAAATGAGTGATTCTTAAAAGGACTCCATAAAAAGCAGCTTATTTGGATGATCACTTTTTATATACTAATTGGTAAAATCCAACTAAAATACCTACAAGTTGTGCTGTACCCACCAGGAAGCCACAGTGCTCACCCTCCTGCTTTAACCACAAGAGGGTAATGGAGAAAGACCTTAATAAATTCTTGTGTCTTCCCAAAATATTGAATAAAATTCCAACAGCCTATTTGGTCTGTCCCAAGAATATGTTCTTTCAGAAAGGAGCCCTGCCCTGTCCCTAAAGAAATCAAGAAGTTAATTAATTTTGTAGTGCCTTGCATACATTAGGGATTCACTAAGCATTATTAAATTGGATTCTATTCACTTTATGCTCTCCTGAAAGTTCACTCTAGTGCACACCAATCCCTCTCTTCCTCTAGGACCCTGCTCAGTGTAACTCATTTTGTCAATTAATAAATACTACCATGTCTTAACTTCTGGTTTACACACATGGGTTTCTCCCACCTTCCCAACAAAACAGAAAGCACATAGAAGCAAAAGGTATTTTTTACTATTCTTTGAATCCTGCCCAAGGCCTTGCAAAGGGAAACAGGTTCAGTAAATAGTGCTGAAAAGAAAAGAAATCTTAAAGAACTTAATTTTTTAAAAGATAAAAAAGAAACAAAGAAAAATAAAATAGGAAAATACATAAAATAAAACAATTTTCAAGAGAATAAAAAGGAAATGAATTAAAATTTTGCATGACTTTACAGTATAAAAACAAAAGAGTACATTTAAGACATACACAGGCAAGAGTTATGTAAACAAATTTCCCTTATTAAATAGATGCTATGATCTACAGTCCTGGAACCCTGAAAGATCCAAAAGATGAAAAATCTGTTCAAAGACCCCTTTCAGCATATCCTCTGTATGACTTTTCTGCCCAGACAAGGAAGAACAATCCCTCAATCTTCCCCAAAACTCCTCCCTAGTCTGCATATTCCTATACATACATCAAGTGAAGGAAGAGACACACTTAGATGATATGAAGAGTCTGAAAATTAAGTTTTGAAAACTGTTCTCTATTATTTCATACATGATCATGCATAAATCCATTCTCAAATTTTCATCTATTTTATTTTAAACAAAAATAAAATCTCAATCCTTGAATAGGCTAAAAATTAGACCAATATGGGAGAACCATTCCAATCCAGAACTACTAGGATGGGTCATTTGTCACTGTTACATGTAACTGATAGTCTATTTCAGTAGGTCAGAACCTGGCTCAAAGCCACTGGACAAGTGTCAAATATGTTCTTAAGTAACATATTAAGTTCTCAATCTGGGCCATTATGCTGAATCTTTTTTTTTTTCAGGGGAAAGGCAAACTTTCTAAAATTAATTTAGGAAAGAAATTTGGTAACAGGGAAGAAGTTCAAGGGAGGGAATGTAAAATTAAATAAATACAAGCTTATTAAAGGAGTAGATAATCAGCAACTGACAGAAAAGTAAGGAAGTTTGAGAAGCCTGCAGAACCAAACTGACCAAAATAAGGAAAGGCTACCCTCAGGGTCTTTCTCTGAAGAACTCACCTAAGCCACGGGTCTGTGCCCATTAGGCAGCAGGCACTGTGATAACCCTCAAAAGGGCAGATGATAAAACAGACCCAGGGTCCTCACGAATGGGTAGAAAGACACTCAAAATGACATTTGAGACAATTTGAGATCAAAACAGCATTTCAGAAAAGCCCATCAATGAGTAATGCTATATACCCAGGAGTTTTCTTCCTTTAATATTTTTAAGACTATGCTGCATATCCGAGGAAACAAGGGGCTCTCTTCTCCACAGGAAGGAATTTGGCAGAAGAGTTGCCCTTCCTTCCAGAACTGTCCGATCCCTTCCTTTGAAATTTTCTTTCCAACTCCGGTATTTGCCACGATCTGCAAAGAAAAAGTTCATCAATAGTCCTTCCCCAGCAATCAAAGGAAATCAATCCAGATGGAGTGGCCCATCCAATCAGATGATCTGTGCTCAGTGCTCCTGACAAGAAAAAGAAAACCTAGGAATGACTCACAGTGAGAGAAGCCTAGCATCCCCAGTCTTACCCTTTTCCCTCTTCCCCCAGGGGAAAAAGCTAATCCACCAGTCAACTGCACAGATGTGGCATCTCAAAGAACACCACACCCAACTCCACCACCAGTAACATAAAGCTACAGTGGTCCCATTTGTGTTATGAGCTATTAATATGGCCAAACAACACAACCACCATGGGGAACACTCCTCAGACCAGCTGGTAATGACTGTACACCCTCTCCTCACCAGTAATTCCCTACTTCTTTCTATTTGACATAATTCATCAGCCAGATTAGAGCAGGTCATTCTGCAGCATAAAGAAAGCAGGGATGATAACATAACTTGACACATCAAAATGTTCTTATTTAAGCAGCCTGAAGAGTGGCTGCTTTACAAAAAGCTGTGAGCTAGCAAAATAACCATACAGCGTACAGGTCAGTAGGCATCCACTGTTTATTGCTGCTACTCATTTCACTTTTTAGTAGCTCAGCACAAGTGTAATTGCTAGTTAACACACAGGCTAGGTCCTGACGATTACAAATTCCCCAAATGATTCTGCCAAGAACTAAAATAAATAAAATTTGGAAAAAAAAAAAAGAAAAGAAAAGAAGGCAGTTTGATAGCCAGTCACTGATCAACAAACACTAGCTATGAAAAAATCCTGCAGCTACAAGAGATGAATCCAGCCCAGGAGCTGACCAATTTTTGATCTCTCCGCCAGATGCCTTTCATGTGGAGTTCTCTGTGAGGTTCAGATATGAAGACATTAAAACTGGACAGTTCTGGGAACCTACTCATCCCAGCACAATGTGCACAGAAACTGGCCCAGCATCACCCGTTGTCTAAGTTTCAAAAAGACAACAGGATTCATGATTGAATATCAGCATTTGGTTTAATTCTCAGAGTTTTTTTCTTGTAAAATGTTAAAAGACGTTTGCCTACTCCAACCCCTATTAGAGGGGAAAAAGCACATCAAAGTGCTAAAGTCATTATGGTGTGGGTTTTTTTGTCTTTGTCTCTTGGCGCCCTGGTTTTCTTGGCTGTTTATTGTCTCACTGTTTAACTGCTCCAGTTTAGGAATGAGAATGGGAGTGGGCGGTGGGGGGTGGGCAGCAAGGGCAGTTAGCTCTGTGCAATTTCCAGGGTTCTTCAGAATCACAATCTCAGTGTGATCCCTTTTCTCTCCTCCATCCCCTCCCCCTCCTTTCCTTCTCAGATTCAAATCTCCATGTCACATACTAGAACATCATTCAAGCGTTCGATAAACGTTCAAAGAAGTTTAGTGCCTGCCAGTAGAGGCGAAATCCGGGTTCCCTTGATCATTACTGGGATGTGCCGCCTAATCTCGATTCCTAGGCGGGCTTCTCCTTTCCCCCACTTGAACTTCCCGCCTGGATCAGGAGCAAAGTCGTCTGCAGCCTTCCTGGCCCGTTCTGAGTCTCAGCCTTTATTTTAACTTGGCCCGGGTGCAATCAGAGAATCTAATCCTAGCAACAACGACAGGGCACAAATCCGCGGTGATGAACTGGTCTGCCTGCTCCCCCTCCCCCTTCCTCTTACCACCCTGGCTCGCCTTTAAAAATTCAGGCTTTCGGGCCGGAAAATTAATACGTCCGAGGCGAGGAGGAGAATACAAGTGACCAAGCAGGGTTTTGTTGTTTGTTTATGTGTATATTTTAAACGTCAAGGCCCCACAAATGGGAACTCAAGCTGGCCAAGCCCCGCGTGAGGGCGTCGCACGGATCTGTACCCTGTCCAGACAGCTCGTCTTCCCCGCCCCCTCTCCCGTCTGGCTGGGGCCGGGGTGAGTGGGAGAGGTTCGCGCGGGTTTGTCTGACACTTGTAAATGGAAGTGGGATCCAACTTGGAACACAAATGCGCCCGAGTCTGGGGGCGGGGAGGAGTTGGGGGGGGAGGAGGAGAAAAGAATTATTAGCGCGGTCCCCGCTTCCCTGCCTGCAGCCGCTGTAGCTGCAGGTTCGCCCCGAGCCGAAGCGAAGTCCCAGTCAGCGCACGGCAGTGGAGAGAAGCAGCTTGGGGACCAGGCGCCGGGAGCCAGGAGACCCGGGAGGCAGCGCGACCCCGCGTGCCACGGCCATCGGCCTCCCAAGCTCAGGAAGCAGCAGACGTCTCTCCCTCCCAAAAGCCTCTCCTATCCCCCCACACTCCGGACAGGTTTCCTCCCTCCCACATCCTTTCCGGAGTTATCTCCCCACCCCACCCCTACCCCTTCCACTGGCTGTTCTGCCCCTTGTAACACCGAACTGCAGCCGCAAATTGCCCCGGACACCACATTCACACGCTCAGGGAGTACACACACAAACACCCCTTCGTCTCTTCGCAGGCAACCGAAAGGGCGCCCTTATTAGCGCTTAGGCAAACCCCGGCCACCCCCGCATCCTTGACCCAGGCGCATCCCTGCCCACGAGAGTGGGGCGGTGAAAAGTGAACAATAAAAGTTGCTTTCTGTGAAGCCTAATCTTGGTCAGTGTGTAACCATCTCGGAAAGCACACGCGACTCGAGTCTGCGGGTGAGGGGAAGAGAGAACACACACCATAGAACTGCTAAAAATACCCGGGCTCGCCACCTCGCGCGAGCCCCTGGGCCAGATGCACTTTAGCTCAGCGACCCCCACTGGCGGAATCCTGGTGCGCCTCGCGCGCGGAGCGGGGACAGTCCCAGGCACCTCAGCAACCTCATGCTCGCGCCCTTCAAACACCCACCGGGTCCCGCACACTCACAGGCCCTAGCGAGGGGTTCGTCCAGCACTGCCCGGAAAGGGGCCCTAAGAGCGGAACCTGCGCACCTTCGCCTTCCCGCCGTGGATCAAAGACGGTCAGACCCGCGCCGCTTTCTTTTCAAAGACAAGCTGCCTTCCCGCACGCCCGCCAAAAATCATGCATCCTCCCAAGGCAATCCGTTTCCCTCTCCCTGTCAAGATATCAGGAACAGTCTGCCTTCCCCGCCACTCTGTGAAAAGCTGTCGCCGCTGCTATTCAATACATCCCACTCCGTCCCACGACCCCAGTAAGCCCGAGCTAGGAGGGGGGAGCACGTCTGCAAGGTATCTCGGGTCATCTCTTCCCCTTCCAGGCCAAAGTGGGAGGCCTGGATCCCTGCTCCTTCTCGCGCTTTGCCAAGCGTAGAACGAACTTGAGCCTCCAAGTCCCCCAAGTGAATCCACCGGCATATGAACATCCCCACCGCGCCTGACAGACCCTGACGACCAAGCAGGTTCGCCGCCTGGACCTTCTCATCCACCTGCAGCGGGCAGCCCCAGCTGTGGGTGTCCAGGAATAGATGCGCCGATCCTCAAGACCCTGGCGCCCCCTCCTCAAATCCTCGGCCCCAAATTTAGCTAACTCTTCCATGCCAATCCTCCGGTTCCCGCCGCAGGTCCTAGCTTCCCTCCCTTCAGGCTTGCAGTGGCGGCGACGGCGGCTGGGGGCTGCGCGGAGGCAGGAACTTTACAAGGTGGAAAGTTTCCCCCACGCGCTCCGCCGGCTCTTCCCTGCCCGGAGCCCACCTCGCAGCTTATTTGCATCCGGCAGCTGGAGCCGTGCTCCGGAAGGCGCGCTCCAGCCGGTGCACCAGGCAACTAAATAAGCATGCTAAAAATCCCCACGCACCCTTGCCTCGGCCGGCGACTCCAGGGCTCCACCAGGCGCTTTCCCCGTGGTCTTCCTTTCCCGGCTCTCCTGCCCAGGGCGAGCCGGCCACCTGGTCGCTGCCGCCGCAGTACCCGCCGCGCGGTCGCCGGGACTGGGGCCGCAAACAGAGGGGCTCAGCACTCAGGACGCCGTCGCCGGGGGCTGGTAGGCGGGGAGGGGGCCCGGTAGGAGGAGAAACGCAGCGGGAGGAGGGGGATAGGGGCGCGATATTCCAATCCGCAGCCCAGATCACAGCGCAGCCTGCCGGGAGGAGCGCCGGCACTCGTGTCTGCTCCTGGCTGCTGCTGCCGCTGCCGCCGCTGCTACGGACCGCCTCGCTGCTCCCGGCTCCCCATCATAGCCAACACTGATGCACGGCCAAGCCCCAGTCTCGCCTCCCGGTCTCGCTTTTCTCTCACTGTCTCCTCCTCCGAAACTGCGAGCGAAGAGGGTGAGGGGGAGAGAATCATCAGCGTCGGGGATGACTAGCGATCTCCGAGCGTGGTGCGGGGGAGAGAGGGCGGGCGGGAGAGGGGGGTTGCTGAGGAGGCGCGGCGAGCTGGAGGGCGCTCCAGGCGCCGGGCTTGGAAGCTGGACTAATTTTAGAGCGCTAGTCTTCCCCTGCTCCTCTCTCCGGGCTTGCGGATAACACCAATATGCATTCCTGCCGCGGGAAGAGCATGGTGCCGGATTCACAGGGCTTGTGCACGAGGAGTTCGGTTTGGCCCTCACCACGGTCCGACTCAGAGGACGAGCACATGTTACTCCTATAGGACTGATGAGGAAACTAAGGCACATCGATGCTAAATGATTAATCTAAGATCCCAAGGTGTGAAGATTAAACCATCAAATGCTGGGCCTCGACTAAAAATGTGCTTCACAGAGGATTCATGCTACTTTTCCCATCCTGGGGTCATTCGATTTTCTTGTGTAAGAGGGGGGAAATGAGTCTAAAGCGAGTTCATGGCGCATCCTCTTACATTCTTCCAACGTTCCCTAAGAACGTTAACATTTTTCTCGAAATGGAGAAGAGGAACTCTGGAGGGGATGAAAGACAGCTTTGGGGACTGACTTGCAACTCCAACCTGTCTGCCTGTCCCAGTAACTTCTGCTCTCACACCCCTCCAAGGATTCCCTGATTCCCCTCACAGCTCCACGTTGCTGCTGAGAACCGGACGGACCCGACACTCGTCCCCCACTCTGTGTATCCTCGCACTTCTGCCTTTTTTACCCTTGGAACAGAGAGACAGCGTTAACAACCCGCCGGCCCACCCACCCACCAACACACACGGTAACTCACATCTGTCTTTAAAGTAGGCGCATTGCCTCACATGCTCTCTCCCAGGCAGTTCCTCCCCCGTTCTGCTTTTGGCAGAGGGGAAGAGACACGCTAGGCATGCAGATCTCTTCCCTGGAGGAAATTGTTTCATTTTTTTTTTGAGGGAGGTAGGGGCTGCTACTGGGGGGCTTTCTGGTCAGTCACTGGAGTGAGCCTTTTGAAGAGCCGATTGAGTTTACCTTTTCTGGCCTTGGAGTTCCCAACCTGGGGCCTCAGCTCTGTTTGCAGCTACACAAAGTCCCCCACCACTCCCCACCAATGGAAAGTTCCCCTTGAGAGCCCCCAGCAGCCTGGCTGCCTTGACTGCCCCATAAACCATGAGGCATGCTCTGGTCACTCTGCCCTGATAGTTTAGTGTAAATGCCAAGGAGCCCTGACAGCTCCCCATACATCAGCTAATTCAGGGTAATCAGCCTGGCTAAAGATGGGTCTGGAGTGAAGGAAACCACTAACAGGGCTAGGAAAACTTACCTACCCTCCAAATGTTATAATTTGAATAACTTTATCTTTATTTGAGCAATTTTCTAAAGTATTACAGGCTTATTGCCATGTAAATGCATCCCTGGCATTGCATTTTCCTTGTGACCAACAGAATGCAGCCAACCTGGCATCAAATATTTCAATGAATCAGTGTATTTCCCACGCCAGTATTTCCAAGCTGGCTCCTGAAACCAGGCACTTTGGGAAGAGTCAGTTGGCGTTTGTTTGGCCACTGGGATGCTCAAGGAAGAAGTGCTGGTAGTGAGACAGGGTATTTTCCACCTGCTATTGCTAGTGCTCCTAGATTTCAGCTCATCCTGAACAGTCTCTTGTGCTTCCAAGGTGCCTTACAGATAAATTCAGAAATCTGTCTAAATTTCAGCCTCCCCTGTTCATAGACAGTACATGGATAATAAAGTAAACACTCTACTCCTGGCCATTACAGGCTGCAAAGATGATGAAGTGGTTTATCAAGTGGGATACCCCACTGGTCATTTAGGATTTGCATAACATTTAATACTTACGGTACCAATAATCCTGATTGCATTAGAAGGCCTTTTTATTTCTTTTTAAAATGCCTACTATGTGTCAGTCCTGTTATAGACACAAAGGTTAAAGCAGTAAGCTTTGTGACAGCAGAGAATCTATTTATCATATTCACATTCTATCCCCAGCTCCCTGCACAGGGCCTGGCACACTCAATAAATATTAGTGAATACTCGAAAAATATTCAAAGAGTAAAACAAATGAAGAAAGTTTGGGATTTTCTATAAGACCCCATCAGTATGATATATAGGGCATTGATAGGCCATTGAAGTTTAAATAGAAAAGGAGCTCCAAAAATGAACACCTGCAAATTTATAGTACAATGTTTCTTGATGTTTCATCACTCTCATACAACGCTTTAAATCCTCTGGGCCTCCCCTGTTTCTTCTAGCCACTGCAGGCACAACCAGTTCTAAGTGGTCTCCGTCAGCTTCCTATAAACATGGTCCCCCTAACATTAGGCATCTCTTGCTTTTCCATTCCCACCCACGGGCTTCTTGATTCAAGCTTCAGTGTAGACTGATAAGCAGAGGTGTGAGAGAGCAAACACTCTGTGATAAATCTTTGATAGGAGAAGGGATACAATGGATAAATGCTCCTCTTTCCATCCTCAAATACAAGATCCTGAGATCAGGCTCTACCTCCTGGCAGTCTCCAGCCATCAGTCCTAAATACATCAAGGATGATCAAATGATTTTTCAAAATGCTCTAGGAGGATCATATATACAATACATCCCTATACATACACACACATATCCTGGCTCCTCTTTGTGATGACTTATATCCTACTAGGATGTGCTTTTATTAATCCCATTTAGCCTATTTCTGCGTTTCTAAAATGAATGATCGAGGAGCAACTTGTCTAGTATGACAGTTGAGGGAGTATCTACCTTATTGTAAACCTTTCATAGACAATCAGTAATGGTTTCCTTTGAGGAAGAATTTGTTACCACAATGGGCTATTGAGGAAGGTGGTGGAATTTCTACTGAAAGTATTTAATCAAAGCATAGGTCTTTATCTACTTGGGATAGAAGTGGATCTGTCAAGAAACTCTGGTGATACAATTTTTTGAAACAGATAAAATCCATTTATATTATGACAGAAAGTCAGGTTAGGATGGTGGTGAAGTGAGCAAGCTCTGTTGGGAGGCAGACTGACTGAGACTGACCAGTTTCTACTTTTAAAGCTATATTATCTTGGGTAAATTACATCATTTCCCTATGTCTTAGATCCCTCATTTGTAACATTAGACCTTTGATAGTACCCACCTGATAGGATTATGGTAGGAGAAATGAAATAATACATGTAAAGCATATGTTCAACATATAGTAAGCACTTAAATATTAGCTGTTATTCATTTAGAGACAAATTGTTAAGCACCTATTTCATACTTCTGAGCTTTGAGTCAAAGCTGGAAGCCAGGAAAAAAGTTCAGAATCTACTAAGATCCCTTCTACATTAAAATTTTATGATTCTAACTCCAGATCCAGTATGACATTTTGTTATTCACATAGCTATAATAGGTCAAACATCTATTTCAATAGAGCAAAATGATGATGTTACACACTTTCAATACCAGGCAGTCTTTAGAATTTATATAAAGTTACTAGTGGATGGGAACACTTATTTACATCCTTTTTGTATTTCATTAATAAATAAACCTCCTTAGATTTCAAATCCATCTTTTAAAAATTATATTTTATAATTAAGAATAACATGTCATGTACTTCAAATATGAATATACTATAATTGGAAATGATATTTTTATAGAAAAATGTTTCCTCATTTTACCCCATGAATTATAAAACCATGTACTCATAGAACATGGAAGAGACACTGGATACTATCTAGCTCAGTGGTTCTCTATGTATTTCAGGTCACAGACTCCTTGAGAACTTGATTAAACCTATGGAAACTCTTTTTTTAAAAATACACATATATACACCCACATAAATGTCTATGCTCTGATGTAGTAGTTTCAGAGTCCCTCTAAAGTCCTTCCATGGAACTTGGGCTAACAATAATTTTGTACATGAGAAGATTTAGGCCAGAATAGTTCTGTTTCTTCATGTTTTCAGTTTCTGTGAGCCTCCTATTGCTTTTTAAAATCACCTCTTTAAACAAAGGAATATGTAGTACCACGGGGATGGGAGACACAAACTGAACCTGAAATGAACTTGCATAATTCCAAATTCTTATGAACTTATTCTCAGAACAAACATGTATAGCCAAGCCCTCATGTGTTGGAAACCCAATGAACAACTAGGAGTTCTCTGAATTAACTTCCATTTAGAATGTAATGTTTGTTAAAGGAAAAGTAACAAAAGATGCTAGTTGGAAGCTTATGTATATATGTGTGTGTATACAAGTGTTCCCATCCCACACATATAATTAAAACTCAACAGTAACTGCGGCATTTTTTTAACTTAGACCAAAAAAATAAATAAATAAAAGATTTTGTTTAGGGGGTATATTTTATCTCTGACCGTTTTTTTTTAAGAGCAGTTTTATTGAGATATATTCACACACCGTATAATCCATTCAGAGTATGCAAGCATCAGCTCACAGTATAATCACAGAGTTGTGCATTCATCACCAGAATCAATTTTAGAACGCTTTCATTACTCCCGAAATGAAATACCCCATAACCCTTATCCCCCCACTATTTTTTACACAATATTTATTGAATTCTTAATCTATGCCAAGTATGAAGTATTTTACATGTATTGACTCATTTATTCCTCTTAACAGTCTTTTCCCCCCTGCAATTTTACCGACATCTATTCACATATCATACAACAAACCACAGTGTACAATCGGTTGTTAACAGTATCATCATTTAGTTGTGCATTCATTACCACAATCAGCCCTTGAACACATTCATTATTTCAAAAAAAAAATAAAAATAAAAGTAAAAAAGAACAGCCAAAACATCCCATACCCCCCCATCCCCTGCTAATATTCATTTGCTTTGTATCCCCATTTTTCTACTCATCTGTCCATACACTGGATAAAGGGAGTGGGAGCAAAAAGGTTTTTACAATCACACGGTCACACCGAATATACTATATAGTTATACAATCAACTTCAAGAATCCAGGCTACTGGGTTGCAGTTCAACATTTCAGGTATTTCCTTCTAGCCATTCTAATACACTAAAGACTAAAAAGGAATATCTATATAGTGCATAAGAATAACCTCCAGAATGACCTCTCAACTCCATTTGAAATCTCTCCGCCACTGAAACTTTATTTTGCTTCATTTCTCTTCCCCTTTTGGTCAAGAAGGCTTTCTCAATCTCATGATGCCAGGTCCAGGCTCCTCTCCAGAAGTCATGTCCCATGTTACCAGGGAGATGTACACCCCGGGAGTCATATTCCACATGGGGGGAGGGTAGTGAGTTTACCTGCTGAGTGGGCTTAGAGAGAGAGGCCACATCTGGGCAACAAAAGAGGATCTCTGGGGGTGACTTTTAGGCACAATTATAAGTAGGCTTAGCCTCTCCTTTGCAGCAACAAGCTTCATAAGGGGGAGCCCCAAGATCGAGGGATTGGCCTACTAAATTGTAGTCCCCAATGTTTGTGAGAATATGAGGAATTCCCTAGGTGGGTAATTTTATTATTTTCCACATTTTCCCCCAATCCCTCAAGAGGGTTTTACAAATACTTTTTTATTCTCTGTTCAATTTACTCTTGGATGTATCAGGACTTCACACTAACCTGCACAAACCAACCAGATCTCACTCCCTGTTCAAGGTTTCATGTAGTTATGGTGGTTGAATAAACTGACATATAAGTTAAATTATATAGTGTGCTACAGAAAATATAGATTTTCCACCAAATAAACATCTCTTCCTTTGTTCTCACACAGAAGTTGAAGTTTTAAAATATAGTTAATATCATCCTTTACCCTTTAGGCTGATTTACTTTAGTCCTAACCAAGTCCATTTCATTCATTTCTCCAACTGAAGTCTGATCTCTTTTTTAAGCTTCTTTAACAGTTGCTATATGGGTTAATACTGACATTCATAGTTGCTGAACTCTGGCTCTGAGTCTCAGGTGTCACACAGATACCTGAAGTTCCAGGGACCAACAAGGTTATACACAAAGAACTCAGCATCTCAGAATTTAGATATAACCATTACAACTCAGGAATAGATACAACTGCTGTAAGGGCTTATACTCTAGGAACCTTTACCATAAGCTTTCCCCTGATGATCTACACTCACAGATTCAATTCTCAGAGTTTGCACATTATAGTTTGTCCATATTAGTGAGTCATTATAATATCTGTCTTTTCATTTCTGGCTTATTTCACTCAATATACTGTCCTCAAGGCCCGTTCACCTAGTCACTTACCTCACAAGTTCATTCCTTCTTGTAGCCGCTCAATATTCCATTTTATGTATACACCACAGTTTGCCATTCTGTTCATCAGTTGATATACCCTTAGGCCACCTCCATCCATTGCGATTCATTAATACTGCCTCCATAAACACCAGTGTGCAAATGTCCATTTGTGTCCCTGGTTTCAGTTCTTCCAAGTATATACCCAATAACAGGGTTGGAGGACAATTTGGCAACCCCATACTTGGCTTCCTTTGGAACCACCACACTGCCCTCCACATGGGCTACATCATTCTACTTCCTTACCAGCCGTGATTACGTACACCCCTCTCTCCACATTTTCTCCAGCACTTGTATACCTCTGTTTATTTTTAAAACAGTTTTATTCACACATCATACATTCCCTCCCAGGAAAACAATTAATGGTTCCTGGTATAAGCACATAGTTATGCATTCACCACCACAATCTATATGAGGACATTTCTTCTACAAAGAAAGAAGAAGAGGAGAAAAAAAGGAAAAGAAAAAAAGAAAAAAACAGATGAATAAAAAAGTGAAAATTAAATAAAATACAAAAAAAAAGGTCAGACAACATCACCACCACCAAGAATCCCATACCTCTCCCTTATATCCCCCTCTTATAGACCTTTAGCTTTGGTATATTGTCTTTGTTACAATTAATGGATGCATATTACAATGTTACTGGTAACTACAGACTCTAGTTTGCATTGACTGTATTTTTCCCCAATACCATCCCATTTTCAACACCTTTCAAAGTTGACATTCATTTGTTCTCCCTTACATTAAAACATTCTTATATTTTTACATTTAAGCACCATCACTGACCATTCTAGGTTTCACTACATTACACAGTTCCAGTCTTTATCATCTATCTTTCCTTCTGGTTCTGAGAGTTTTTAGATTTGCTTGTACATAGTAATTACAAGAAGCAGACTGACTTTTCTTTTTAAATTCTCTATAGACTGTGCTCTCCATGCCCCCTTTTCCACCAAACCCCATTGCCTGCATCCTGGAAAAACCTCTCCTACCACCCCAGCCTTGGTTCACCACTGATTATATACTTGTACATGGCCTTCTTTACCACTTAAACAAAGGCTTATCAATCCTAATCCCTCTTATTTTGAAATAGCAAGTAAGCCACATTTGGGAACACTTGACTACTTGGTTTTCACTAAATAAATTGTCCTAACAACTCTCTTTATCCTTTAGGAAATTCCCTTTCATATCTCTGTCTTTGGCTATACAGAGATTAATAAATGTAATTTCACACACTCACTTTTTAACATATACACAATTCTATATTCTTTAAAGCATTCCTTTTTTTATCCATTCATTCCTTCATTCATTTGATCATTAAATACTTTTGCACAGCTATGTACTTGGCTTTCTGCTAGGTGCTAGGGATATAATGGGTAGCAAAACCTGGTGAGATATCTGCCCCCATAGATCTTCAGCATGGTGGGGGGTGCACATTTATCACATGATCATATGAAGATGAGAGTGAGAAGGGCTACAAATGAATGATTCAAGTTGTTTGTTCAGTTACTACCACCACCAAAACAACCTCCTCCCCAGGGAAGGGAACTTTTCATTCTCTACTGTATTGATAAGCTAAACTTCAACCCTAACTATGACTAATGACTAATAAGCATAAAAGGATATTTAGTAGTACTACACCTCTCCTATGTTTTGACATAATATTGTAAATGTCAAGTACAACTGTCCTCAGATACTGAGGTATGAATGTTTCTGGGAACCTCCTTCCTTATCTTCACCCAAAGTTGTCATCCAGTTAAATCTACTTTTCTTCAGACATCTTGAGGATAAATTTTAAAGAGTTTTCATTCAAGATCATTGTTTTAAAAATTATTTTAAATAATTATGGTCACTACAATATTCTTTTCTCCTATGTTCCAATATAATAGAGAATTTGTAATGAAATATGCTTGTGTGGGCTAGTCTGGCTAGACCACCAGTTATAACTATTTCTGTGGGAAAGGCATTCCAAGTTCAAAACAGCCGGCTTATAGACTTTTGGAACCTGATTTGATTGTAAATTAAGAAGTTCCTTAAGCAATCAAAGAGGAAGTTGCCATGCAGTTTAAAGTTAAGGTAATCATTTACGATAGGCTCCAAAGCATCTAAGTGTTACAAAAGAACTTAGAGTTTATCTATCTCATATTGTTTTGATTTGCCCCATGCCATAACTGCTCATTGTTTCATTTTTTACTTACTTCTCTAGTACATTAGCAAGAAATATTCTAGGCACGGAATGAAGACTTTTGTCCACTTGCTAACATGAAGAAATGCATGATCTTCTGCCTTATTCATTGACTAAAGCAGGGAAGAAAGTCATAAAGAAACCTCCCTAAACAAAGGAGCCCCCAAATCAAAGGGAAAGCAAAAGTCTTTCCAAACGGTTGAACAAATTATAGCAACTGATTTTATATGATTTTAATATGATCATCAAAGTATTATTAAAAATAAATGTTGGCATATTGCCCCAAATTAAGGGAACATAAACCCCTTTTTCATTTTGAATTTATGAAAAGGACTGTTTACCCTTATTTTTGGAGTTCTTTGGCTAAACAAGTTAATACTTATATTTCACCAGGCCAAATGTTAGCCATGAATGTCAATGACATTTTTCAAAAGTGAATTGCATGAAACTATTTGCATAACAAAAATGTCATTGT
>PVKY010004688.1:0-18792 GCA_004027775.1 Bradypus variegatus
TATAGCACCTTTTGTTTATCTATCAGTTTGATGAACACTGGGTTGTTTCTACTTTTTGGTTATTATGTATAATGCTATGAGAATTCATATTTCAGTTTTTGTGTGGACATATGTTTTCATTTCTCTTGGGTGTGTACCTAGGAGTGGAATTGCTGGATCATATGGTAAGTATGTTTAACCATTTGAGGAACTGCCAGACTATTTCCCAGAGCAGTTCTGCTATTTTCCTTCCCCCCATCAGCAGCACATGCGGGTTCCAATTTCTCCATATCTTTGCCAATGCTTATTATTGTCCATCTTTTTAATGATAGTCATCCTAGTGGGTGTGAAGTGATATCTCATTGAGGTTTTGGCTTGCATTTCCCTTATGACAAATGATGTTGGACAACTTTTCCTATACTTATTGGAGAGCGTTTCCTTTTCAAATGACTGCACAGTATTCCCTTGTGTGGATGTACTGTGATGTACTGTGATGTCCTATCGTGGACACTTAGATGGGGCCTTAGTTTGCCAGGGCTGCTATGACAAATACCACAAACTGGTTGGCTTAAACAGTTCATTGGCCCACAGTCTGGAGCCCAGAGGTCCAAAAGCAAAGTACTGGCAGGCCATGCCTTCTCCAAAATCTGTAGCCTTCTGGTGCTGGCTTGCTGGCAATCAATCTCTGCCTCCATCACATGGTAACGTCTCCTTTTGTCTCCTCCTGTTCCTTTTACTCTTCCTTTTACTGGCTTCCTTGTCCAAATGTCCTTTGCTTATAAGGACTCCAGTCATATGGGATTAAGGCCCACCCTGATTCATTTTGGCCTCATCTTCAGAGGATTCTCAAAGACCCCATGACAAATGAATTCACCTCCACAGGACCCGGGCTTAGGACTTAAACATGTCTTTGTGGGAGACATGATTCAATCTACCGCCAGTGGGTCCCAGGGCTTTTTCTATCATTAACGGTGTCTTGTGTATATGTCACATTTTGCTCCCATGAGCACATCCACAGGGTAAATACCTAGGAGTAAAATCACAAAGTCCAAAGGTAGGTACTCATGTATTGTAATTTTGAACTTATGCCATTTGTGTATTTAAAAGTGGATATTGAGAAAAATATGGCTTGTTTGATGAACATTCTAATTTTTCCTCCACGGTTAATGGCTAGTAAGTTCAGTCACACCAGCCAGTTTATCTTCATATTTTATTTTGGTTAAAACTTGCATAGTTCAAGTCTGATTTTTCCATAGGGTTGACTGTCAGGTTGAAGTGCACATAAGCCTACATGAATTGGACATAATTTTGCTCTAAAGTTGCCTTTTCTCCCTGCTCATAGTTTGCAGAATGCTTGCTCCTAAAGGACAAGCACAGCACATCCTGGCCATCACTTGGCCTTCCATATTAATATGATGATTAAGCGCTAAAGAGCTGCAGCTGTATAATCTTGGGCAAATGACAACCTTTATGTGCTTCAGTCTTACCTTCACTAAGGTGGAGGCAATAATAGCACCTTCCCCATAGAATATTTGTGAGGATTAAATGATTCAATTTGTGTGTAGGGCTTAAAACAGTGCCTGGCACAGAGTATTGTTATCTGATTTTTTCGGTGAAATTGAGGATTTTCAGGGAAGATTTACAGCACCAGCATTGTACCACCACTTGGAGAACCCTGTAACGACCGTCTTGAGGCTATAAAAAAAGAGGTGTTTTGGTAACACTTTTAATATAATTGCAAACTTAGAGGAAAGTAGCAAGAATGGTACAAGGGATTCCTGTGTATTCTTTACTCAGATTTGCCAATTGTTTACTTTTCTCCCCCTCCTCCTCCCCTTCTCCACATTGTTCCATCATACATACATACATGCATATTGTTTTCCTGGAACCACTTCAGAGTTAAGTTGGAGAACATCATGCCCCTTTACACCTTGAAATACTTCAGTTTCTATTTCCTAAGCACAGGAACATTCTCTTACATAACCACAGTACAACCATCAAAATCAAGAAATTTAACACGGACAAAAATGTTATCCACAGTCCAGATTCCAACTTTGTCAGTTTTCTCAGTAATGTTCCTTATTGCCCTTTTCCTCCTGGCTAAGGATCCAGTTCAGGATCACACACTGCATTTTAGACATCATGTGAGAGCTTCCTGGTGAATGTTAACAGTGAATGTTCAAATCACAGCACAAAGGTCCCTCAAATTGCTCAAGGAAGACCTGATGCCTGCAAGTCATAGGAGGGATGGCCAGCTCACGTGGCGCCATCTTGCGGAAAGAGGGTGGATCGAGTTTCTAAATCACCCTTGGAGCAGCGGCAGAACGACATAAAGATTGGGTGGTACTTGTATTATCTTACTTTTTCATAATAGTGTGGGAAACTGTGTTTTACATATCTCACTGTTTCAAATCCACATGCTTTAACTTTTCATATGATAGGACTTTGCTGTAACTCAAATCTGGACCCACACAGGTAAGTCCAGTGCTGCGGGCACTGGCCTGAGACATCTCTGAGAATGGATCTGGGTGCCGTAACCTTCTGCCCTGGTGATTTTTGCCAAGAGGCTTCCCCTTTCTGGGTCTAGGTTTACTCCTGCAAAATAGGACGTACAGGGGCTTCCACCTGCAAGACTGTCAAGGAGCATTTAACGAGGTCCTGGATAGAGTTCCTAGCCTGTGCCAGATATGTGGGAATTTTTCAAAGATGGTTAAGAGATTATTATTTGTTCAACTCTCGTGACTAGACAAATTCAGACCTGAAATAAAAGACCAGTACAGACCTTCAACCATTCTAATCAAAAGCACATTTATTCATTCAGCAAACATTTATTGATTCCCCAAATCCCAGCCACGTACCAGGCGTTGCTCTAGGTGTTGGAATTACAGTGGTGCCCAAGGCACCATCTTTGCCCTCATGGAGTTTATATTCTGGCGATGGGGGAAGACAATTACAAACTAAACAAAAAGACCTTGTACTGTTGACCGCTAGGTGGAGAATTAAAATATGCTAAAGATATAGTGACAACGTTGCTCCTTTGAATTTGGGGTCATCACAGAAAGCCTCTCTAAAGAGGTGGAATTTAAACTGGGTTCAAGGAGCCAGTCACAAAAAGATCAGGATCAGGCAACAGGAAGTGCAAAGGCCCTGTGGTGGGAACAAGCTTGTCTTTTTGGAGGGATAGGGTTAGTGTGTCTGGAACACAGTGGTCAAAGGCAAGAGTAGTTTGAGATGAAGTCAGAAAGATGGGCAGGGGCAGGTCCCACAGGCCCCGAAGGCTGTGCTAAAGCCTTTGGCTTTTCTTCCCCGTGGGATGGGAAGCCCTCCACGCATTTGGAGCAGATCGGTGAGGTGCTCAGATTTGAGCACTGAGAGCAGAAGCAGCTTTATCCCAAGGGCTGTGCGAAAGTGCGTTAACCTAGCACTTAAACGTTTTGGGAAATATCCAGTGTGTTAAAAAGTTGAATGTGCATGGACTCTTCTACTACAATTTTTGAAAGAGACATATTGGAAAAAAAAGAAACTGGAACCAACATTTCCAGAATCCCTGAGGCATATCTGTACTTCTGCCAAACATAAACTTACTCTAAAAGGCTCTTCCCAACACAGCAGCATCTGGGGTCGGCCTTGGTAACTTCACTCTCGGGGAATCAAAGACATTATTTCAACATTTATAATGTGGGAAGCTATGTTATATATATGTATATAGATAGATATATAAACCAAAAATAACCATATATTTTTAACTGTTCTAGACTTCTCTGAGAATCTGATCAACGATGCTATGGACTTTATTGCCAGAAAATGCTCTCTTAGGATGAAGGAAGAGGATTCTGATTCCTCCTTCTTGTCCCTCGTCCATATGGCAGGGAGGGGTCTCCTCTCATGTTCTCCTCCACTGCGGCCATGGGTAGATCCCCAGACCTGGTGGGGTGGAGTGGAAGCTCTCTATTCAGGGATGCTAAGAGGTCCCTTATAGTTGGTTCACGTGGCCTGGCCAATCACTGTCATGAACCCATATAAACTCCATGAGGACCCATGGACTCCAGGGCCTGATTTCTGCTCTCTGGGGATAGAGGGGGTCTTTGAGGAGATGCCCCTCCCCCCATTCCTCAAGGCAAGATTCTTAACCTTTTTCTGAATCAAGAGGGCTTTGAGCAGACTTCAGATGAGAAGTACTAGCCCCTTTCCCCAGAAAAGTGTATGTGGTGCCCATATTTTTATGTAGTTGTGGGCAGGGAGGCCACTGACTCCCTGAAGCTAACCCTGGAATAGAGGGAAGAGACCAATTTGGGGTTTTAGGAGATTTTCTCTTCAAGCCCCCTTGATGTCAAAATTAAGAGACTGAGAGACCCAAAGGATACCTAAGTGGCTTGTCAAATCAACTCACGACCGAAGTGGAGCCAGTAGTTTCCATCCTCCAGCATGGTATGCATTGAAAGCACAGGCTCCGGTATCAGACAGCCTGGGTTCAAATGACCCATTGCATCCCTTACTTGTCCCCGGGCCTTGAGCAAACCCCATAACATACTGTTGCAGCTTTGTGAAATGGGGATAATTCCTCCGAGATGACTGAGTTAACAGAGACGGGACAGCATTGGGAGGAGTGTGTTGAGCAAAATCCTGGCCTGTAACAATTGCTAAATAAACTCTAATACTCTTTTGTAGTAAGGAAGGGCAGGCTCAGATAAGTGGAGTTCTTTTGATGAGGACACAGCAAAACCATGATTAGAACCTGGGCTTGCCCATCTCCAAAGCTAGTGAGTGCTGCCGATGCCCTAGACCAGTGTTTTTCAAACTGCAAGGTGTGGGTCAAAAAAATCAGTTCAGCCAGGTGTCAAACAGCACTGAAAAAAAATATTAAAATTCAGATTGCAACACACATAAGGGTAAATGGTATTTGGGGATACTTTTGTTTCATTATACAGTACCTATAAAATGTGTGTACAAGGTGTCACTTTGAAAGCCATTACTCTTGACTGCTGTGTCCTGAGGAGTTTATTTAGAAGCACATGGGAAGATTCAGTGAGATCTCAGTGTCCAGTCCGGCATGTGCCCTAGGATGGGCAGAGATTTGTTTTAGCCCACAGTGACTCAGAATGGGGGAATGGGCTGGGGGCTGATCAGTGGGGAGAGGAACAAAGAAGGTAGGCTGCAGTAACCTTGAATTTGGGTCAGAGCAGAAGGGCTAGTTCTTCAAACATCCAAGAGCCCACTCTGTGCCCTTGCTGGGCAGTGCTGGGTACACAGTGATGACCAAAACAGCCTTGGTCTCTTCCCTCATGGGATACTCTGTGCAGTGGGGGAGACAGACCTGTCCCCAGACAGTAATGGACTAAAACGGACAGGACACTGATGGCGAGGCATCCGTCAGAGGTGTCAACACAGGGGACAGACCACGAAATAGGAATACAGAGCAGTGAGTTCCAAGCTAGAAACCCAGTAGCAAATGGGCTAGTTCCAATATTAGATTTCATTCTGGTAAAACTGAGGCCCAGCCCTGGGTGGGATGTGCCTAAGGCACTTTTGCAAACTGAGATGGACCCAGGGGGATGTGCCTAAGGCACTTTTGCAAACTGAGATGGACCCAGGAATCTTCCACTGCCAGCCAGGCATTTTTCTTACCAACCAAAGCATACTTGCCAAACGCTGCATACTGGAACCTAAATTTAGAAGGCAGCAGGTCCCCCACTCTCCAACCTATGGAACTGGGAGCTGTATATCGCACCGCTGTCTAGCACACTAGCTAATACATGGGCCAGGATCTGTGCTCAATTATTCTCTTGCAGGGCGATTTTAAGGCCTATGTAGGTCCAAGTTACTCCATAAAAAATTACTTCCCATATTTAATTGAATTATATACACGGTGACTGGTAGCATTAATGTTTTGGAGTCAAAGAATGTCCAATTGAAAAAAAAGTGTTCTGTTTACCAAAAGTCCAAGAGCCCAGTGACACGATATGATTATTCCCATTTTGCAGATGTAGAATCTGTGACACGGAAAGCGGCCACCCTTCTGCCCCTGGTCACCAGCAAGGAGAAAATTAAAATCTGGCTTTGTCTGTCTGGCTTTAGAGCCTGAGTTCTTAACTGTTACGGACAAGGTACCTCTCCAACCCCCGCTCCAGTGCTCTTTAAGGGTGTAAAGATGAGAGCCGACTAAAATGAGATCAAAGCTTATGCAAACAACGACCTGGGCGGCCAGGAAATAATCAGCGCGGCTAGCCTTTAGGGAAAGGAGGCTTCTGAGTGCCACTGCGTCTGCGCAACTCTACATCTACCCCCCCCCCCCGCTTTCCATCCCCGCGCCTGCGCGAGGCCCCTCCCTTTGCCCACACAGGCCCAAGCTTGTCTACCGTACACTAGCGTCCCGCTCTTGAGTCCAACGCCTTCCGCTCTCTGCGCTTGCGCTCTCGAGCTCTGCGAGTCCAACCCTCGCTTTTGTACGTCAGTTCCGGTTTGTGGCGGCAGAAGGCGGTATTTCCGGCCAGGGGGTGGGAGGGGGCGGTAAGCGGGGACTGGGGGGAGGGGGCGGGGGGGGCCGCGCCGCGCGAGCCGTTGGGCCTGGCTGGGAGAAGGCGTCGCCGCTGCCGCTGTCTCTGCTGGGGAACAGAAGGAGCTTGAGCCAGCTCAGCGTGGCAATGGGCGGGAGTAGAGCCCCGCCGGAGAGGCTGGGCGGCCGCCGGTGACAGGTGAGAGCGCCAGCGCGTGTCCCCGAGCCCCCCACCCCCCGTAATGGTCGCGTCCGGGCCCCCCTACGGAGCCGCGCTGGGCCGTACCACCGGTGCCTGCTGGACGGGGACCGCTCCTCGATCCCCCTGCCCCCGACTTCCCGGACTCAGTGGGGCGGCTGCGCGGGGGCGGTGGGACCAGCCCTGAGGGGCCGGGGGTGGTGGCGGCGGGCCGTACCATTGACGCTGCAGGGGGAGCATACCAAGTGTGCGAGGACCGAACCTCGGAGGGGCTGAGCCACTGCGGGTTGGGGGGAGATCGTGGTGTGCGTGGACTAAACCACTGAGAGGGCGCGCCCTCGCCAGTGCAGGGGCTGTACCTTTTTGAGCCTGTGGGAACCGTTCCTAGAGTGTATTTAGAGGGGTGGGGGCTTCTCTTGGAGAGGGGGCGGTACCAAATGTGGCCGGTAGGGTCGTCTGGGTTATACCACTGAGTCGGCCGGGGTGGGGGGGCTCTATATCAGGAGTAGGGTTGTGCTGTTTATATTTTCTGAGAGATGGGGGGGCCGCCCAAGAGGGTATTTAGGGGCGTTTTTTGGGAGAGCTGTAATGCTGTGTGATAGGGAGGGGCTTATGCCTCCTGTGTTTGGTTTGTGGGAGTTGGGGGTTTACACTGAACTGTGGTAGGTGGGAGGACTCACTGACTTTGAGGGGAACTGGAATGGTTCCTGGGGTGCTTTGAATCCTGGCGTTGCCTCCTGTTGACCCCAGAACCTTCTCAGATTATCTCACCTTATTTTAAGGCATGTGGGACACCCCTCTGACAAGTTCTTTCCTTCCTTCCGAGTTGGGGGGGGTGTCTTAGAAACTACGGTGTGAAGTTTTCTGAGCTTTAGGCTCCATAGTGCTCCATATTAGGTAGGGAAGGGGGTATTTTGCTTGGATTTGAGGAGCTGTGCCCCGGGATCTGCTTAAGATTTGGAAAAAAGGAGTGTTCTACTGGATACTTCTCCCCCATGGTGACGTGGCTGGGGACATCTTAATCCTTGGAATTCTGAGGACCCCCTTCCTCTCATTTGGAGGTTGCTTGGGGCTCCTCAAGAGGCCTGGGCTGGAGTAATTAGGGCCTCCGATGGCCTGCCTTTCAACCTTATCCACTCTTCCCTTCCCGGGGGAGCTTCTGGAGGTGATTCCTGACCTGACCTTGGTTGGTGACTGGCTTGAAGGGGTCGGGCGGCAACCCAGACCATTGCAGACCCGGCCATTGAGGCTGTTTGTGTCTCCCTGGTTACCAGTCTATCAGTCCATCATGTTTACGTTCCCCAGCGGGTGATAACAGTTGGTTGCCCCATTAGAGGCTGGTGAGGCCGAGAGCTGTTTTCCCAGCTGTTCCTCTCTGCATAGGCCAAGGGGATTTGGTGGGGGTGGGGGGGAGGAGATGCCCCTGACCCAGTTTGGCCCAGGGAGGAAGGCCACTCTGAAGGGCGTGGGACAGCCAGATCCCCCACGGATCTGGTTTCTCAGTGTGGTTGCTGGGTGGGCAGTTGGTGGAGCAGCTGGCCTCAGACTTGAGGCCGGCTGCCCCTGCTCCCCAAGCCAGCTTGTGACCTTGGCTTGCCCCATAACCTTTGCCCTGGGACTGGAGTTTCTGGAGGGCTGGCTGCAGTCCCTGATGGACCCAGTTGACATGGTAATGTGGTCAAAAGGGGCAGACAGTCCCTCTTGGTCTGCAGTGTGCAGTGTCAGCTTCCAAGCTGACTGACTTCCAGGGGCCATGGTTCCTGGAGAGAAGTGTCCCTGAGACTCTGTGAGGCAATAGCAGCTCTGTGTACTTTTTCTCCATTAAGGATTTGGTTGTCTGGTTTTCTCCTGCTGACTTTTAGAGTGTTTGCCTGGTGTGGGGTTCACATCAGGAATAAAAACAGTTACCATGAAGATGATGAGTGACATTTATTGAGCACATTCTGTAGGCCACGCACTGATCGGAGTGTTTTACCTAGATTAACTCACTGAACGTTCACATCCTAGGGGGTGGATACTGTTGTCATGATCTCCATTTTAGAAGGGGAACCTGAAGCTCAGAGAGGCAAATCATTTTCCACAGCTAGCGACAAGCTCTTTATTGAGCATTGCCTGCCATGGCACAGTAATTAAAAAAAAAAAAGAGGTAGCCAGAGAAATGGCAATCTGGTCATTAATTGAGCAGTCCTATCTCTGCCATTTTCGAAACGTCCTTACTCCACTCCAAGGTCCTTACTCCACTCCAGGTCTTTCGCACACATCATGTCATTTAAATCTCAAAACACACCTACGTAGTAGGTATGGTTGTGCCCATTTTACACATTTCTATGAGATAGGTAGGTTGATGCCCATTTTACAGTTGAGGAAACTGAGACATTCTGTCAAGTGAGGTGACCTGCCTGAGGAAGTGGTAAAGTTGGGGTGTGAACCCCTGGTGGGCTTGGCCTCACAGTGATCCTTCTGTTAAGAGTGGCTTCCATTTGTGGGCACGTACTCTGTGCCCAGCCCTGGGTACGGGGTTTTGCACAGTCTGTTGTACCCGGGGGTGGATAGTTTGTGTCCATTTTGCCCAGTCAGAAATTGTGAAGGAGAAGGAGTTTTCTGGTGCAAGGTCTCTGGGCCCCTTGAACCCAGGTCTGCTTTTCCCTGGTGTCATGCGCTCCTTGCTCACCAGGACCCAGGCTCTGTCCCCTCGGAGCCACTGCCCTGGGCCCTGCCAGTTGCACCCTGGGCATTTCCTTCCTTCCCTTCACCCTCAGGGGGTGAGCAGTCTGCAGAGGACAGTGGTCCAGCAGCTTTTAACCCTGGGCTCAGTGTGTGCTGAGACGGTGAGAGAGGCGTGCAGGAGTGGGCTACGGTTGCACGTGTTAGAGGCAGGATGGTGTCATGGGGATTTGTGCGGGTTCTTGCACCAGCTGGCCTGGGTTTAAATCCTGGTGCTTTCACGTTCTGGCCGTGGGACCTTGGGCTGCAGGTTCACGTCTGTATAGGGGGACTTGGAACACCTACCTCCTACCCACCCTCTCTCCTGGGGGGGCTGCTGTTGTGATGGTTACATGAATTAATCCATGAGAAACACCTAGAACAGGGCCTGGTGAAAATGCTCGGTCAGCAGTCAGAATTATGATGCTTTGGGACCTAGGCATCTGCCCTCCCCACGGCCCCCTCAAAGACCTCATATCCTGCCCGATCCAGGAATCCGGTCCTGGTTTTCAGCCCCCCCCACTCCCCCACCGGAAGGAGCTGTACTGGGGAGACCCAGCACAGGGTTCACCCTGCCACTTGCCAGCTGTGTGACCTGGAGCAGGTTCCTTAACCCTTCTGAGCTCTCTGTTCATCGGTTTCACGGGGATGATGATAATTCCAATAGGGTTATTGTGACAGTTAAATGGATTAATTTGTGGGGAGCCTTTTTAACTGGTGGCATAGCTGTGAGCACACAGTGCAGGCTCCCCATTCTGTTTAACAAAACTGTGCAACACATGGTGAGCCTTCCATATATTTTAGAGTTGTAATTCTTGGGATTTCTGCTAAAATTTGGAAGGCCCTTGGCAGTTCACGGAGCCTTGTCTGATAACACCAGGAGGGTGGGGCCAAAATTAGCATCTCCATTTTCCAATTGCAAAAACAGAAGTTGAAGGGGGGAGGGACGTAAAATCAAGTAAAAACTGGCAGAAAGCAGCTTCCAGACCCCTCCCTCTCCAGGTAGTTGCTGCCCCAAGTCCCTCCCAGGTAGAAATTCTCAGCCTTTCTAGATATCAGGCTCTGTGCTAAATCCCCGTCCTTTCTGTGTTTTTACTGGCTCCCCATCATAGCCTTGGGAGTGACAAAAGGGCCTTGACCTAGACCCAGGGAACAGCATGTTTGAAGACTGCGAGGCACGAAGGGTTGGCATGAGCAAGCTGTAGCAGCAGAATTGCCTGTGGGAGTTGGCAGGGCTGGGTGGCAGAGCCTCGGGGGTCTGGGTGAGAGTGCGGGTTTGATGCTGAGGCGGTGCGGAGCTGAGGAAAGTTTCTTATCCATCCACCACCGTTCATTGAGCACCTTCTGCATGCCTGGCATTACTGTAGGTGCTGAGGCTAAGGCAGTGCACTCAGCCAAGTCCCTGCCCTCGCCAACTCAATTGGGTGAATGAAGAAGGAGTAGGTTGGTGCCGAGGTGCTGGGCAGTGAATTCAGCTCAGGTGCGGGGTAAGAGACTGACCAGCGTTTCTTTGGTTGGAGCGTAGGGGAAGGCCTCCGAGCAAGTGCCTTTGCGCTGATCCCGGAATGACAAGATGAGCCAGTCACGTGGGACGTGACGAGCAGGAAGAGCCTTCCAGGCAGAGGGAACCCAGTGTCGAGGTCCCAAGGCCCGAGCTTGGTGAGGTGCAGGATGGACACGGGCCTGTTTGGCTGGACAGAGAGGGGAAGGGAGAGGTGGGGGGTGGGGGGGTGAGGCTGGAGGCTGAGAGGGGCTGGGAACTCAGGCCTGTGGACCGTGTGACGAGGAGTATGGAGTCTGAGTGGGAGTAACCTGGTCGGATCTAGGGTGTGGGAAGGTGACTCTTGCTGGAAGGAGGCTCTCAGGATCCTGCAGGGGCGCGGGTCAGGGAGTTCTGCACGCCTCCCACTCCCCCCTCCAAGTGAGAATCGCTGCTTTAGAACCAGCGAAGGCCCCAGTGGTCGCCTCCCTCTTGTGCGGCTTCACGCAGTGTTCCCGGGTGTTCCCAGGAGCCCACGCTGTTACCTTTAGGGAAAGTTGGGGGGGGGGAGGCAGTTCAGTGGGCTGGTTTTCTGCCCCTCCTTTCCAACCCAAGGCGCTGGGCTAATATCGAATAACAATGCAGAACCACAGAACACCTGATAAAAAACGGTCCTTGCAGTTCTGCCTTCCACTCAGCCTGGGTGCCGGAGGGCCTGCGGCTTTCCTGGTGCTGCCCTAGAAAGTCCAGGCCTCGTGGGCTCGCCAGACAGCTGCGAAGCTGATGGGAACCCAGGTCCTGAGTAATATTAGTGAGGCAAAATAAATGGGGAGAGGGAGGGGAGATGATTATTTTAGCTGGGGTGGTCAGGGAGGGTCTCCCTGAGGAGGTAGCATTTGAGCAGAGCCGGGAATGCGGTGAAGGAGCCCTGGGAGGATCTGGGAGAGGACGCTTGAGACCGAGGAGGAATCGGCTCAGATTCCCATTTTACAGCAGTGAAAACTGAGGCCCAGAGATGCACCGTAACCTGTGCCATGCCCCCACCCAGGAAGTGTTGGGGATGGGATCTGAGTTCGGGCAGTCTGGGCGCAGAGTCCCCCCAGTGCCTCACTGTCGGTGAGGGTTGCTCCCATCCCCACGTGTTACCCTGCACCTAAGTACTTCACGGAGGAAACTGGAACCAGGGCTGCTGCTGTCCTGGGGCTTCTCACAGCAAACCTCCCGGGGTCTCCATAGCCCCTGGGAGATGGGGAGGAGCATCTGTTGCGGCTGATCTCCCAGCCGCTGGGGGACTGAGGGCCACCCCTGCCCTGGCCTCTCCTCTGGCTGGCTCCGCCATTGGGCCCCCGGGCTGCACGCTGGGGTGGTTCCGAGGCAGGCTCTCCTGGACAGCCAGCCAAGCAGCGAGAGGCCCAGCCAGGGACACGGGCCTGGGAGCAGGACCAGGAGGGAGGGAGTGCGTGAGGGTGGGAGGGGTGGCTGGGTGGGATCACAGCCTGGGCCCCTGGGGCGGGACCTGCTGCCAACTCACCCCCGGCCCCCACCATGGCAGGGCCCTGGCGGGCTGGGTGCACGGACTGAGGGACAGCAGGCTGGGGCCAGCAGACGGGGGAGACTCCGTCTATGTCAGAGGTCCCTGCAGAAAGTTCCTGGAGCCCAGCGAACTGCCTGGGAAGCTCGTCCGCAGATGTTGTTTCTAAGGGTGAGGCCGGCTTTCCTTGGTTTGCCCCGTCGTGGGCCCTTTCCTGACGGACTGGGATTGGGGCGGCCACAGCTCCCTTGCCCTCCCTCCTCCCTGCCTTTTCCCTTCTCAGCTGGGCTTCACGGTTTTTGTGGTGTGGTGCCTCCTTGGCCTGTCCTCACTCAGCCTGGAGCGGCTCAGGCCACCACGGCTTAGTGGTCCGGCAGGGGGGCGGCCCCCGTGGATGGGAACCCTGCTCCTGGCTCGTCCCTCGGTTGCTGTGCAGTACCTTATTTCATCTCTCCAAGGTGCCATTTGCGGAGCTGCAGGTGGGCACCTTGCTCTCTGGGGGCTGTGGGAGGACTCGGCTCAGGCTGCTGAGGAGGCGCCACTGTGGAGACTGAGTCAGGCTGGCTGTGGGTGGGCACCTGAGCAGAGAAGGGGCTCTGGGGGCAGCCAGCCCCGGCCTGCTGGCTGGCAGTGCGGGTGCACGTTTGGAGCCCTGGGCGGGGTGGCGGGTCCGAGAGCGGAGAGGCTGGGGTGCACCAGCTCCAGGCTGCACCAGCTCCCAGCAACCTCTGAGGTGACTCTCGTCCCCATCACTCAGTAGATGGGAAACCGAGGCATAGAGCAACAGGTGATGTCCGTGTTACTGTTCTGGACAGCTAACATAGCAGCCTCCCTGTTCCAGGCACAGCCTTGAGCTTGCACATCTGCTCTCAGGAAATCCTCACAGCTCCTCTTGTCCCCATCTTCCAGGTGAGGAGGTTCTTGGTTAGTGGCAGGGCTGGAACTGGGACCCAGCTGTCTTGGGGGTCCCTAGTCTGCCTTTTCATGACGGCTCCCCTGCCTCTGACGAGCAGTGCGGCCGGCGTCCCTGCAGAGTTGCTCTGTGAGGACAGCTTTTGTGCTTTCTCTTCCCAACGGAGCTGGCGGAAGTAGGCCTCCGTTGTCCCAGAGTGGTTGGCTTAGCCCCCCTTATGCCTGCTCGGGAGGTGGGTGTCCTCTTCCCCTGGGGTGCTCCCCAGGGACCGGGCAAGGGAGGAGGGGGCAGGCCGCCCCTCCCCGCCACCTTGGGATCTGACTGAGTGAACTCTGGGCCTTGGGTGCTGGTTGTGGTCACTGGTGTATTCTGTTCATTCACCAGATGGTTGTCAGTGCCCCCTCCGGGCCTGCGTCGTTCTAGCTGCCCGGGAGAGGCTCTCTGTGTAGTGAAGTGGCAGGGAAGCAGCATATGCCCTCCGGGGTCCGAGCAGCCGAGGATGGGAGTGAAGAGCTAGCTGTCTCGGAGGGAGAGGGGCTGGGCAAGGCTCCTGAGGGGGGACACGAAAGCGAGCCGTGAGGACCTGAAGGAGGCCTGGGCAGGGTGTGGGAGCAGCCAGGCCCAGGCGAGGACCTTGGGGAGGAGGAGGGTGGCAGGGCCCGACCCAGCAGGACAGGGGGCCGTGGTGAGGAGCCAGGACTGTATCCCCAAAGAGGAGGGACACGGTTGTGGGCTTGTGAGCCAGGAGTGACATTGGTGGGGAGGAGGCACATAGGGGTCCCCAAAGTGGGGGCCTGGAACCCAGGGAGGGCAGGCGGGGAGGGACCTGTGAGGTAGAGGATGGGCGGTGGCGGTGGCTGGGAGAAGGAACAAAATGGGGTCCCCAGCCCCAGGCACTCCAGCTGTGTCTCCTGCCCTCCCAGGGTGGGAATCGCACATGTGTTTTGGGGTGGTGTCTGTGAGTTGTCGACTTTTTTAGCTATGTGTTTCCATTTAGATGATATCGTCGAAAAGTTAACGTAAGCATGTTATGAGTCATCTGGATGATTCCTTTATAACCGAGTAATGACAGTATTAACTGAGCCGCCGTTTCCAGAGTCCTGGCTGCCAGGCTTAGGATGGCCCTTGATTTGGGGGTTTGCCTTTGTGTAAGTGCAGCTGTCTTCTCAGCCGCTGGCTTTATCCCCATCTGCATGCAGAGCACATTTCTTGGGGTCCCCATGACAACCCTGAGTTGTCAAAACATGTATCTTCTGAGATAAGCCAGTGCTCAGTCAGATTGATGTTAAGATCCCATTTTACAGATGAGTAAGCTGAGGTTCAGAGTCTTGCAGCCCAGAAAACAGTAGAGTCGGGATTTGAGTTGAGCAACCCCTTATCTGGACCTAGACATGAGTTTGGGCCTCTGGGCCGCTTCCGGGTCTCTGGGGTGAGCAGAGTCGGGGTACAGGAGAGATGATATAGTGTGGGAGCTTCTCCTTGGCGGCCTGGGGTGACCCGGTCCTCTTGGCACCTGAGAGTCATGAAGCCTCCGTGGGGCTTGCCTCACCCCCACTCTCCTCCTGCCATCAGGTTCTGGGACCTTCAAGTCTTCATTGTCCACTGCGGCAGCTACTAGCCACGTGTGGCTGCTTCCATTTAAATTGTTTGATTTTTAATTTAAGTAAAAATTCAGTTCCTCAGTCATACCAGCCCCAGTTCAGGTGCTCGGCAGCCACGTTTCTGTCACCGGAGAAGGTTCTGTGGGACAGCCCTGCTCTGTTGCAGCCCACCTCCTGCAGTCACCTGCGTGTGACCCTGGGCATGTGACTCACTCTCTCTTGGCCTCAGTTTCCTCTTCTGAAGAACAGGGATAACGGCAGCATCTACCTCACAGAGTGGCTGTGAGGTGAACGTGAACCCCGGACAGTCTTGGCACGCTGTGAATGCTCAAAAAATATGATCCCTGCTTCGGGCCTGCAGCCTGCTTGCCCCTAGGAGCAGGCAGGGATGTTGTGGGGATGGGTGGGCCCTGCCTCAGAGCTCCCAGGGGTGGGGGGCAGGCAGACGGTGCTGATGTGGAGCAGTGCTTCCTGGAGCCAGCCTGGGGGGGCAGCCTGGGTCTGCAGGTGCCACGGAGGGTAACTGGGATGTGTGTATGGGGGGAGCCACGAGAAGGGAGGGGGAGGAGGTGCAGGCCAAGCCCCTCATCTATAAAATGAGGGTCCATGTGTTTCCCAAGTGAGCCAGGTGATAGGGGTGTTGGGCCAGTGCACAGGGCTTATTTTGGGTCCAACTGCTGGAGAAGAAGGCAGGGATGCCGCCCCTGCCTCACTCAGCCCCCCACCCGCCCCCCACACTTGGAGCAAGGGGTTCCATATGCTGCACCTCCAGCCCCTCCCTCGAGCTGGCAGTTTCCCATCTCACCCCAAGTAAAGGCCACAGCCCTACAGCAGCCTTCGAGGCCGGCACCACCAGGCCACCGTCGTCCGCTGTGGCCACGTCTGCCTCCCTTTCCATGGAAGTCTCATTGTCCTTCAGGCGGGCCCCTCCCTGGCCCTGGTTCTGCCTGCATCCTGGAGCACTCGGCCCCCTGGGCCCTTTCAGGCTTGTGCTCGGGTGTCACCATCTCCGTGAGCCCTTTTCCCACCACCCTGCATGCCAGGCCTCCCAGATGCCTAAGCCTCCGGGGGCTACTTTAATTTCGCCATAACGTTTGGCACTTTTGGGTAAGTGCTGTAATTTCCTTATTCATTTTAATGTCTGTTCCCGCCCCCACTCCCACCCCAGGTAAACTCCCTGAGGGCAGGGAATTCTGTTTTCGTCACTGCTACCTCCCAGTGACCAGAGCAGTGCTGACCCAGAGGCAGGATTCAGTACGTGTTTGTGGAATGAATGAAGGGAGGATGCTTGGTTTCACGAACTTCAGTTGGCAGAATTTTAGGCTCAAAACCTGTGGTTTGGTTTGCCACTCCCACCCTGGAATTCAGTTCCTCAATTGATTTCCCAAATGTTTGTCATCTTCCCGCTCTGTGCCTGGCCGGTGCTGGGGACACATTGGGGACCAGGGCAGACCTGTCCCTGCCTTTGGCAACATCCCCCAGGTCATGGTACCAGGGCCTGAGCACAGTCGGGGTAACTGCTGTGAGGGGAAGTAAAGACGAGCTCTGAGGGAGGGGGCAATCAGGGAGGGCTTCCTTGAGGAAGCAGCCTTTCAGCTGGTACCTGAAGGATGAGCAGGATTTAGCAGGTGAAGGTGGGGAACAAGTGTGCTGGGTCGGGGGGACACCATGTGCAAAGGTTGTCCTTGGGTGAGAGAGCAACGAGTTGTCAAGGGACTGAGAGAAGAAGGAAGTATGTGTGTATGTGGGTGGGTTGGGGGTGAGACTGGAGAGCAGGCAGGAACTGGGCCAGGTGGACTCTCTCCCTATGGGCCTTGGACATGATCTCATGGGCACTGGGAGCCCCAGAAACCCCTGAGTAGGGGAAGGAAGGACCGAACTGTTTTTCAAGGGATGCCCTAGCTGCAGTGTGGCATTCTGGGTGCAGAATGCACGTAGCCAGACTTGAGTATTTGACCTGAGTTCTGGGGGTACCACAAGGCCCTGGGTGTTGGCACGATGGAGCAGGAATGCAGAGGGGCAGGGAGGAGAAGGACATCTGTTCCACTGCTTATTCATATCCCAGATTCTTTTGCAGCCTGCCCACATACTCAGCCTGCCTCCTCACCTATGTGCTCCAAGTAGACAGACAAGGGTGGTTGGGGGACTGTGTGGTGTTTCGGAGAGAAAAGAAATATCTTTAATGCTGCCTTGTCCCTGATAAGGTGGAATAGGTAAAAATTCCCATGTTACAGGAATGTATGATGTAGAATACAACATTCCCTCATGGCCCCATCAGAAAAGAATATAGACATGTCTGAGCATTGAGCAATTGCTGTGTTAGGCTCTGTTTCCAGGGCTTTGTGGATTTAACTTGTTTCATCCTCACACCATCCTTAAGATACATATCCTATCACTATCCCTGATATACAAATGAGGAAACTGAGGTGGAAAAAAGGGAAGTGACTTACCCAAGGTCACACGGTCAGCAGGTGGTGGGCCTGGGACCAGAACCTGATGTTGGCTCCTGTGGCCACCTTGACCCCTGCCCCCAGGACTCTGCCTTGGTTCCCTCTTGGGCACACTTCATTCTGGTGTTTTTTCAAACGTATATGTCCCTGTGCCCTCAAGTCTAAGGCACTGTTCGTGTAAGACCCTTCATGGACTGTGTAACTGCTTTTTGGAAAAGGACACTGCAGGTGAAGTTTAAAGGCGGGTTGCAAGATGCACATCAATTGTAGTAACAGCAAGGTGAGAAAATAAGTATATGGTAGAATTGAGGTGTTGTGGTGTCTGTATTTTAGTGTTTCAGAAAAGGGATCACGTGGGGTGTTCTGTCGTGCAGTGAGCCTCTGGCGCTGAGCAGCAGCGGTCTTGGTGTTGGCACATCGAAGTGGTTTTTGTCCCCAGGATGGCTGTGTTGTGTTGTGTTGTGTTGTGTTGAGGTGACATACCCTCTCCCTGGGCTGAGTGCTGCGCTGAGCCCGTCACACGTGTGAACCACCCTCTTCCCATTGCACGGAGGAGGAAACTGAGGCTTGGGAAGGCGATGAAGTGGTGCCATGTGGCACAGTGTGTGACAAAGCTGGGACCCCACGGCCAGGCAAGCTGTTTAAGTTCTGTGCCTCAGTTTCTTTATCTTTGCTGTGAGAGTTACATTCATATGTGCCAAGCACAGGAGGGCATGCCCCGTGGTAAAGCATTAGCTCATTCGAGTTACAATACCAGACCCCTTGTCTGGCCTGTAGGTTCGTTTCCTGTCTTTTGCCGTCCGGGCAAAGTCCTTAGAAGAGTGGCTCTCACCGGGGGTGCTTTTGTCCCAGAAGACATTTGGTATTGTCTAAAGACATTTTTGACTGTCCCAGCTCTGGGGGTGAGGTTGCTCCTGGCTCTGGTGGGCAGGGGCCAGGGACGCTGCTAAACATCCTGCAGTGCGCAGGGCAGCCCCTCTCAGCAGAGTTCTCTGGGCCAAAATGTGAGTTGTGCAGAGGTTGCGAAACCCTGCCCTAGAACCTTCCTCCACCAGCACAGGCACTTTCTGCAGGAAAAATTCTTCCAAGGGCTTGTATGTTTCCCACATTAGCAATTTTGCTCAAATTCCCTCCTAAAATGTTGGACCTACTTACGTGGACATGAGTGGCAAATGAGGGAGTGGTTTCCCTCCACTAGCACCTAGTGTCTTTTTTTTTTATTTATTTATTTATTTATTTATTTATTTTTTAATGCAATTTTATTGAGATATCACATAACATACAACCATTCAAAGTGTACAATCAGTTGTTCACAGTATCATAATATAGTTGTGCATTTGTTATCACAGTCAAACTTTGAACATTTTCATTACTCCCAAAAATAAAATGAAAATTAAAATAAAAAAGAACATCCAAAACATCCCATTCCCTCCTTCCCCAATG
>PVKY010004689.1:0-18826 GCA_004027775.1 Bradypus variegatus
TTTTTTTTAAAGAGAAGTAAATAAGCCTTTATTTTCTTGTTTCACAAATAAAGCTAGCTGAGTTTGCTGCTTTTGGTGATTAGCTAAAGAGACCAAACTCCACATCCTCATCTGACTCCTCTGACTCTTCCTTTGCTTCTGCCTTGGCTGGGGCTACAGCAGGAGCAGCGGTGGCAGCAGTGCCCATGGGGGCCACAAATGCAGACAGATCGGCCAGGAAAGCCTTGACTTTTTCTACAAGTTGTAGAAAAAGGCAAAACTCGCTTGTATGCACTGATGATAGAATGGGGTACTGATGCAATAACTGTGTAACGAATCTGCAGACCTAGGCTGACCACATTGGGGACCCCTCCAGGAAGCGAGGAAATCTCTGGGGAAGGAGGAGCCAGAGAGGCTCAGCATGCCCAGCAGTGCGGCTCCGCTGGCTCCCGGTCAGCCGCAGGACCATCACTCAGGGCGCCCTGGAGAGCTAAGTGCCTAAAGCCTAGAAGAAGGAATCTTCTCGGCCCTGGACCAGGGTTCTGGGCGGGCCCAGTGACTTCGCAAGGGGCAGTGGCACAGCATGGGCGGCAGCTGGCAACTTGTTGGCCAGCAACATGTGCCTGGTACTTGGCGAACAACAAAACCCACACTCTCTCCGACAGGAGGCCACACTTTCTCCCAGGCTGGGCACCACAGCCTCCCCACGGAGGAACATGCAGATCTGCTGACCTGCTCGGAGCCCACAGTGTCTGCGCCCATGAGGAAGCGTTTTGGATAACCGTCCAAAAGTTGATGATCTTAAGGAAGTAGTTGGATTTGCAGGCTGCCATATATCCCCTGGGCACCACGGTGGTGCATCAGGGATGACCTCCCAGGTTTAAAGACCTGTGGTTCTCACGAGGACGCCTGGCCACAGCGCCGATAGTTTTCTTCTTTTCTTTCTCCTTTTTAGTTTTTTTTTTTTATTAGAACAGTTGTAGGCTTACAGAAGCATCATTCAAGAAGTACAAAGTTCCCATATACCCCCTCTCTCATGCAGTGTTCCCTATCATTAACCTTTTGCATAGTGTGGAACTTTTGTTACAATTCATGAAACAATATTATTATAATTATGCTATGAAGTCTAACACACTGTTTACATTGTATTGTACAGTTCTACTGTTTTTTTTTAATTTGTTGGCAGTTTACATACAACCTAAAATTTCTCTTTTTGAATATATAATTCAGTAGTGTTAATTATATACGCATCAGCATCATTCATTGCCAGAACTGTCCCATCACCCCAGATAGAAACTCCATACCAATTTAACATTAGCTCCCCATTCTTAACCTTTATTCTAGTTTCTGACTTCATGAATAAGCTTATTTTACTTATTTCATATTAGTGAGGTCATACGATATTTGTCCTTTTGTGTCTGGCTTATTTCACTCAACATGATGTCTGCAGGGTTCATCCGTGTTATAGCACGCATAAGAACTTAATTCCTTTTTACGGCCTAATAATATTCCACTGTCCGTATATAACACATTTTATTTATTTATTCATCTGTTGATGGACAGTTGGGTTGCTTCCACCTTTCGGTGATTGTGAGTAATGCTGCTATGAACACTGGTGTGCAAATATCTGTTCAAGTCCCTGCTTTCAATTCTTTTGGGCATATACCTAGATGTGGTACTGCCGATCATATGGTAATTCTATACTTAATTTTCTGAAGAATCACCATACTACCAATTGATTTTTGACAAGGGTACAAGACAATTAAATGAAAAAAGTTTAGTCTTTTCAATAATGGTGCTAAAACAATGAGGTATCCATATGTCAAAAATAAATCTGAACCTAAATCTCACACCTTACTAAAAAATTAACTCAAAATGGACCATAAACCTAAATATTAAACATAAAACTATAAAAACTTCTAGAAAAAAGCACAGGGGAAAATCTTGTGAACTTGAGTTAGGCAAAGATTTCTTTGAATCACACCAAAAGCATGATCCATTAAAATGTGTGAGAAATTAAACTTCAGCAAAATTGTAAACTTCTGCCCTGTGAAAGATACTGTTAGGTACTTGAAAAGATAAGCCTAGACTTGGAGAAAATATTTGCAAATCATATGCCTGACAAGGAACTTGGATCCAGAATATATAAAGAATTCTCAAGGCAAAAAAGAAAACAAACAACTCAATTTTTTAATATTTAAAAATTTTTAATGTCTACTTATTGTAAGAGGTATTCAAATAACCTTGAAACTACTCAATTCTACACTATTATTTTAATTAAAATAAGTCCAACTATGATACACAATGATAACTAATTTTAAATTAAAATTACAATCATGATTTGCCTTCTCCAAATGTACATTCTCTCAGGTAGTCCATTTGAGCATCCTTTGTTGATAATACCATAGAGTTCTATTCAAAATGACAACTCAATTTTTAAATGGTCAAAAAATTTGCAAACACTTCACCAAAGATCTATAAATGGTAAATAAGCTCATAAAAATATGCTCTATATTGTTAGTTATTAGAGAAATGCAAATGAAGGTCACAATGAGAAACCACTACCCATCTATTAGAAAGGCTTAAAAACAAACAAAAAAACTAGACACACACCAATACCAAATGTTGATAAGAATGTGGAGCAACTGGAACTCTGTACATTGCTGGTGGGAATGCAAAATAGTATAGGCACTTTCAAAAACAGTTTGGAAGTTTCTTATAAAGTTAAACATGCGGTTACATACAACATTCCCACTCACTCCTAGGTATTTACCCAACTGAAATGAAAACCTGTGTTTATATAAAAACTTGTATGTGAGTGTTTCTAGCAGCTTTATTTGTAATTGCCAAAAGTGGAAACAACCCATACGTACCCCAATTGGGGAATGGATAAACATCCATAAATGGAGTACTTCTCAGCAATCAAAAGGAATTCAGTATAAGGCAACAACATAGATGAATGTGACTGAGTGATGTTGTAGCTGAATGTGGCTGTGTGCCTAAGTTTTGGCCAATGGGATGTGAATGGAAGCTTTGTGTCCAACTTCTGGGTCACCTCCTTTCAAACGGAGCTGGGTGTTTGCCCCTTCCCTTGTCTTCTGCCTTCCTATGGACTGGAGCATGGCGGTGGTGCTTTTGAGTCAGTTTCAAGCATGCGGATGTGGACAATGCCTGGGGCGGTGTTACTGAAAATGTGGTCTAAGGCTGGTGTGGCTGTATGAGCTGTTTGTTACTAGTCCACAACAAGGTGAAGACAGAAATTGCGAGTTTGCATTCAGAAACTTTTATGGCAATTTGACATTGGTGCAATGATCAAGCACATGATCAAGATTTTTACTCTCCCCTTCCCCATGGGTTTATTGAAGTATAATTGATACACAATAAACTGCACATTTTTATGTGTACAATTTGATGAATTTGACATGCAACCTTCACTACAATCAAGCAAATGAACATCACCCTCAAAGGTTTCCTGGTGGCCTTTTGCAATCACTTCCCAATCCCCAGGCACCCACTGCTCTAATTTCTGTCATTATAGATTAGTCTGCATTTTCCAGAATTTTATTTTCTTTGGGGTCTGGCTTTTTTCACTCAGCATAATTATTATTTTTCACCAATGTTGCTGTATGTAGCATGATTAATTTTTTAGTAATTGGTTTGTTTGTTTGTTTTGTACTTCACAAAAATATCATCTTGTGAGGGATTGGAAATTACAACAAAAACAAAAAGTTAAGCCAAACAAACACAAACAAAATCCCAAAATCCCAAAACCCTATTCCTTCAAGACAGATGGTTTGAAAAGCACTGCCTAAGGAGATGGGGCAGCAGCAAGATAAAAGTTCTGGATTTCCTAGATAACTCTTTGGAGTAGAGCTACCTATCTGCCCTGGGCCACCCACCCACCTCTGGACTTTTGTAAATAACAACAACAACAACAAACAACTGTCTTGTTCTGTGCATTGTTTGGGGCAGTGTCTTTGTTATGGCAGTTCAGTCTATACCCTAACAAAGCAGAAATTAGTACTTACGATTGAGGTGCTGTGCCATCACAAAAAATAAAACAGATGTTAATGGCTTATTAGTGGGCAGGTGACAGATGGAAGGAAACACATATTTCAGGTTTGAAAGCTTGTGACCCTTGTTATGTTGTGGCAAAGCATCACAAACTTTCACCTGTGTGATACCTTGGAAGGTGGATCCCAAGCCTGTAGCTCTAGAAGTTTTTAGAAAAAGTCACAATGTTTTGTGGGTTGGATGCCCTTTGTTGCTTTTCTCAGCCCAGTTCTGCAGCTGTGGTTTCTTTGATATAGAGTCAACTAGAGGAAAATACACTGGGGAGCCCACTAAGTTATTTGGGGAGAACATATTGCCAAATCAACTACCTGCCTGGCCTACAAAAGCCTGTGCTTGATCTACTTTAAGGCAACTCTGGGACCCCTAAACCTGCACCCACAGGAAACAGACTGTATCTTGGTGCCTAGTTTCCTGGGGCTGCAGAAACAAAGTATTGCCTTCTGGATGATTTAAAAACAAATCTGTCTCAAGGTTTTGGAGGCTAGAAGTTGAAAATCAAGGAGTTGAAGGGTTACCCTCCCTCTGAAGTCTCCAGGGAAGAATCTGTTTTGTGCCTCTTTCCTGGCTTCCGGTGGTGGTGAGGATCGGCATTCCTTGGCTTGTAGACACATCCCTCTACCTCCCGTATCTTTGCCCGCCCTTCTCCCCAGCATCTGTGTCCACATTTCCTCTCCTTGTAAGGACACCAGCCATGTCGGTTGGGTAGGGGCCCATCCTAATCCAATTAGGCCTCATCTTAACTAATAACATCTCCAAAGACTCTATTTCCAGATAAGGTCACATTCACAGGACCAGCAATTGGGTCTTGAACATGTATTTTTGGGGGACACAATTCAACCCCTGACCCTTGGTATTGAGCTCCTCTTCAGAGGAGGGGAGCTGGGTTCTCTCCTCAGCCAGACGTTCCCTCACTGAGCACTCCCCGGGGAAGCACCAGGCCCTGGGCTCTTCCAGGCTTCCCGGAAGAGATGATTCTGGTGCTGAGTGAGACTGGATCCTGCTGGAACTCAAATGTATTAATTCAATTCACTAGGTACCTACCATGGTCAGCACCGTTCTACACCCTGAGGGTGCAGCTGTGAACAAGACAAAGTCCCTGTCGTCATGCAACTGACATTCTTGTGGAAGAGAAAGAGAAAAACTGATAAACAGGTAAATATATAATACAGCAGGCTATGGTAAGTGCTACAAATAAAAATGAAGCCGGATAAAGGAGATAGAAATTATGGGAGGATTGCTGTTTATAAGATGGTCAGAAAGGGCCTTGCAGGGTTACCCAACAGGAATCCTGTACAAGTAAAGATGTAAATAAATAATGTCAGATAATGAGAAGTGCAGGAAAGGAAATAAATCAGCCTGATTCGGGAGGGCACTTTCCATAGAGGTCAAGGAAAGTCTCCCAGAGATGACATTTGAGCTAAAATTTGAAGGACAATGATAGGGTTTTGGAGCATCAATATATAACACCCTCTTCCTTGTCCAAGTTCTGAAACAACCGAGAGCTAGATGAAGAGGAGTCAGGCATATTTAAATCAAAATAACACTTCGTTACTGTTCCAGTTATTATGGCTGCGTAACAAAACTCCTGAAAATGTAGAATGTAAAGCAACCTTCTTATGCTCATGGATTCTGTGGTTCAGGAATTCAGAAAGGGCACAGCAGGGTCAGCTTGTCTCTGCTCCCTGTCTGGAATCATCTGGAAGTGTACACCTCGGGAAGTTGGTGCTGGGTGTAGGCTGACACCTAAGCTGGGCTGTCAGCCAGAACAAATGGGCTAGATTTGCTTCCTTACAGCATGCTGGCTGGGTTCCAGGAGAGAGTGTTCCGAGAAAGTACATGGCATTTTTATGATGCAGCTTTGGCAGTCACACAGCATCACTTCTACCATATTCCATTGTTCAAGGCTGTTGCACAGGTACACCCAGCTTCCAGGAATGGGGCCAGAGATACAACCACATGAAGGGAGGAGTGTCACATTGTAAAACGAGCATGTGGGATGGGATGTATTATTGAAACCATCTTTGAAAATGCAAATTGCCACGGTTACTGAGAAAGTTGTTTGCAGATTATGGCTTATATCTGTGGGTGAGAGGCCAGATGTGATGCTCCAGTAAAGCCTTTCACATGGAAACACGCAAGTGGGAATAAATGAGTCTGGATTTTGAGAAAAGAGCCTTCCAGCAGGGGCACAAAAGTGCTGTGTGCTCCAAGAAACAAAGAAGGCCAGCGTGGCTGGGGCATGGTGGGAGAGGAGGAGAGGTTGATGGGGTGAGCTATGTTTGGAGGTTTGGGGCAGGGGCGAATTTGAATGTCAGCCTAAGTAGTTTATGAGGAGGTCAGTGGGAGTTAGAGAGGCTCAAGGGGGCCATGAGGCCATCTCCACAAAGCCCCGGCCTCCACCACATTGGAAGACTTTTCCCCATGCACATCACAGCTGTGTCCCACAGTGTCCCAGGGAGAAGACAGGGGCTCAGGCCTCTGGGCTCAGGCAGGGCTGGGGAGGATCCATCATCCTCACATCCTTCTCTGTGCCCCCAGTTCTGCCAGCAGCTGTGCTGAAGCTACAGGTCATTCCAGGTTCAGGGGGAGCCCTGGAGAGGGAGCTGAAGGGTCCGGTGCTTATCCCAGGACTGACCTGACCCTTGCACTCCCAGAATCCCATCACCTCTGTCCCTTTCCTGAGTTGGATTATTCCCAGGTGGCTATGCCACTGGTCAGAGAGGCATGGAGCTGGGCCTCAGGGTGACACCCTCTGCACCCTATAGCCTCCCCAAAGCTTGTCATGTCACTGACATGGATACTTCTCCAAGAATCCCCATTCGGAACCCTGAACTCATCCTCACAGTTCCTATGCTGGGATGAGGTGTGACTTCCATTATATACACGTGGAAATCAAGGCCATGCGGGGGCTCAGGAGTGGGGGTGAGGGATTTAAACCTGCAGAGGACGGATCTGGGACTAGAATCCCAGGGTGGGCCCCCCAGCACCGGGCTTCACCATCTGTGATATTAGCTATGGGGGACATTTGTGTCATTTGTATATATTTCCCCAGGTGAGTCCCCAGGAAGGCATTATGATTTTTATTCACTGACACCGGTGCCTGCGTATCCAGCAAGTTTTAATCAACCTCCCACTCCCCGATCCCTGCCCCTTCTCCTGCTCCTGCTCCTCGCTGAGGGAGCTCCAAGAGGCCGTGGGGCCTCCGGTGTGCTTCCCAGCCGGAGCGTGCCAATCTCACAGTGCTGCTCCCCTCTGGGGATGCCTTCGCCACCTCCGCAGTAGCTGTCAACGTCAGGGCGCAGGCCTGCACCCTCACCGACTGCGGGGACTGAGAGCAGCGGAGACAGGCTGCACCCGGAGTGACGCACAGGACTAGCAAGAGCAAGAAAGGTGAGACTTATGGGAGCGTTAGGACTGGGGGTGCGGGATCGAGGGGCGGGTGACAGAGAGGGAAGGTGCAGCGTCAGAAGATGCTGGGACCATGGGAGTGACGTTAGCAAAGGGAAGCATAAGCGGACCTGTGATGCGTGGCCGAGGTGACAGGGCAGGACATCCCTGGTGGGGAAAGGGGTGTGACCTGCAGGGGCAGGGCTTGAGTGACAGGCAGCTGGGGCATGAGGTGGACGAGCGGGAGCCCGGGATGGACAATGCGAAGGGCAGGGCCAGGGCTGGGTAAGGAGCTGTTGTGAGGGAACCGGACTAGAGATGACCGAAAGAGCATGGCTGGGGCCAGGGTGGGGGCTTAGCGTGACTTTTGAAGGCAGTGCCAGAGTGAGGCACAGGGGCCAGACAGAGAGATCGAGAAGGAGCCTTTCAGGGTAGCCGCGAGGCCAGGGAAGGAGAGAGGAGACACCCAGACTTAGGTAACACAGTATGAGTGACAAGGCAGGTGGCTGGACGAGGAATACTGGAGAGCTCGTGGGTAGTGCGAGGGGGGATTAACGCCTCAGTGGTGGGACTAGAGGGCCATGAATGACAGCCAGAGGGGTCAACCCCAAAGAGGGCTTGTCCGTAAACCCTCCAATGTCTCAGCAGGTGCAGCTAGCTCCCCAAGGTGTCCTGCAGGCCTAACACAGGGAACCGCGTGCATCTCGTGCTGCAGGCCGCTGTGCTGTCCAATGTCAACTGTGATTCGAGCCGCCCAGGGCCTGCCTCCACCCCTTCACCCGTAGCCCTGGGGACGGATTGCTCCAACAGATGTTCTCTGTCACAGCATTGCCCACATCTGGGGGCTGAAGTTCCCACAGGGGAGGGGTTGAGAAAGGACAGGGAAGAACGTGTTCCCCAAATGCCTTCCCTTGGGAGACATGAAAGGGTGGAGAAACTTAGGTCTGGAAATGGCACCGCTTGGCCACCCAGTGTGACAGCAGTAAATCCCACGCTGCTGGTCACTCATTCCGGTGCAGCCACACCCTCCTCACCTCCAGGGGGTGCTCGTCCTTTCACCCCAAGTTCTGGCAAGACTCAAAGCATGCTTTCCCCTAGGTTGCCTGAAAGAGGGTCTTCCCCTGTCGTCTGTGCATAGGACTACTCTTCAAGACAACCTGGTCAGGATCCAAGAGGCAAGATTGTTCTCTTGGGGTCCCAAATCATGAATTTCCTTGGCCGTGGGGAAGGGGGAGGAGCAGCTTCTAGGAGTGACCACCAGATGGCGCTGGAGAGTGCGTGGCTTCTCCTGGGAGCCCGGGTCTCTTGGAAATCCAGGAGACGCCATGCAGCCTTCTCAGGACTTTGTTTCTGTCTCTGCTGATGTCCAGGATGGAGGGCCTCCTGCTAGGGTCCCTCCAGCCCCTTCCTCTGAGTTCCTGCCCTTCCAGGCTCATCTGTCTGGGAGAGTAAACCCCCTCTCTCCAGACACTGGCTGGAAGCGGTTCCTCTGGCCTCACAGGGACCCTGATGGATGGATGAGAGCTGAGTGCCCAGAGCCCTGAGACCTTGAAAGCAGAGACCACAGAGGGAGCCTGCACCCTTCACACATCAGTCTACCATCAGTGTACTAACAATTCCAGGTCACATTTCTTGAACTCTTGCTCTGCTCCATTTAACTATATCACTCCCTTACTTAACCCTCCAGTAGCCTCTCGTGTCTTTAGAATAAAATCTAAGACCCTCGCCTTGGCCAGTGAGCCCCTGCTTGGTGGTTCAGCTTGTCCCCACCTCTCCCTCTTGTCCAGGCTTCCCCTCACCCATTACACTCTGGCCAAGGTGACCTTCCTTCTGTTCTTTGAACACACCCTGTGTTTTTCCTGCCTCTGAGCCTTTGCACAGGCTGCTCCCTTAAGGACAAGAGACTGTCTGATTTTGTTCATCTCAATATCTTGAAACATTTAGCCTGGTAAATAATAATAAACGCCAGCTATAATAGCCTCAGTAAAAATAAATGTGCCTATGCTTTTTTATCAACTTATTCAATCTTTACAACAGCCCTGTGAGATAGGACTATCATTAGCTCCCTTCCACATGGGGGAAAAAAAACAGAAGCTCAGAGAGGTCAGATCATTTGTTGGAGGTCACACAGCTAAGACTTGAATCCCAGAGGGAGACTTTTTTCACTGCCTTTCACTGAGTATAGGAGGCAGGAGAGGGCAGTACACCACTGGCCAGCTCCAGATTCCTGAAGGCTTCCTGGAGGAGGAGGTATTGAGCCTGGGCTGCAAGGTCAGCAAGACTTGGGTCTGCAAAGGCCAGAAAAGAGCATTTCAGGCGGAGGGAGCAGCAGTGAACGAAGGTATGCCGGCAGGAAGATCCTGCTCCTGGGGCGGGCTACCTCAGGGGACTGGGCCAGCCCAGGACACACAGTTAGCAGGGGCACAGCCGGCTGGGCCTCAGGGTGCTGTCAGCTGGGGGTTTCCAGAGGCAAGAAGGACCTCCGTGGATGGGGAAATTGAGGCGGGAGTCGCTCTGCAGTCTCTCCCCACAGGCTGTGTGCCTGGGTGCCCCTAGGGACGCGGGCTGGGCGCTCCCACGCCCCGCTGTGGCGGGACGTTCCCACGCGGGGGCGGCCCGGGAAGGGCAGAGGGGCGGGCCCGGAGGCGGGCGCCAGCGCTCAGGTCCCTGCGCAGCCGATTCTCCGATTCTCCGTTACTCGCTCGGCAGACTTGGACCGCGCTCCCGCTGCCGTCGAGCCCGCGAGGTGAGTGAGTGAGTGGGTGGCAGGGTCCTGCGGCCCGAGATCGGGTGGGTGAGTGGGTGGCACGGCCTGGAGCCCCGCTTCTGCCCCCCTATCAAACTCCATGTGGTCCTTGCCCCAAGCGGGGGATTGGGGGGGGTGCTTTGGGGAGGTCAAAGCTGGGGATCTTCGAGAATTATCTTCTGTCGTCATATGGGGCACCGACTCTTCCCCTAAATGTAGGTTACCCTTTCCCCGTCCCTCTCCCGATATGCAGGGCTCTCCCACCCACCTGTCACCTACAGGAAGTCCCCCAGGTGTGGGGCACCCCTCCCACTTATCACATATGGTATGTCCCCTTCCTCTCTCTAGCCATTGGGCATCCATCCCTCTCCTCAGATGTGCCCCCCCTTTCCAGAAATGGGATGGCCCCCTCCTTTCCCCAGATGCTGCTCCTCTTTCTCCTCTGATCCAGTTGGTCCCTGCTCTCCTCTGAAGCTCATCCTCCCCAGTAGGGATGCCAGACCCTGAGACTTCCCTGGGGGTGGCAGGTGGCTCAGCCTGGTCCCTGCCCCTACCAGATCTGGCAGAGCAGGCTCTGGGGGCACGTAGGCAGCCAATTAGGGGGTGGGGGGAGCCAGGCCATCTGGGCAGAGACCTTAGCAGAGCAGATGGCCCTTCAGGGAAGGGAGTCCATCTCAGGGCAACCTCCCCTCTGTCTACCCCGACTCCTTCCCCTTAGTTTCCTCTAGGGGCACGCAGCTGAGGGGGGTCCCTCAGCCTGGCCAGTCTGAGATGTCAGAACTCAGGCCCCCAGCCCCAATCTGCCCAGATTCTGCCCCAAAAGTTAGGCTTCCTCCCACTTTTCAGATGTTGAATTGAAGTCCCAGGAGGGGTTCCCAATGTCCTGGCCACCCACATCCCCCATGAGGATATCAGACAAAATTAGAAAGGTCAGGGGGCAGGAAGGTGACCCTGAAATCTTCTGCCCAGCCCCCACCCCCCCATCCCCAGCCCACCTGGGGAAAGACGCTTGGGTTTCTTGGTCTGGGCCCTGAGAGGTGGGGGCAGAAGGAATTGGGGCATTGGGTGGCAGGACTCACATACACACATACACACACACACACACACATTCACACACACAGATGCTCTCCAGAGCCACCTGGAGTCTGGCGTTGAGGAAAGGAGGACTGGGAGTGCGAGGGACACACAGCGCAGGAGGCACTGGTAAGTCCTGGCCCTTTTGTTCCAATCCTCATGGCAGGCTGCCCCCCGCCCCTCACATGCTGCCCTGTGCCTGCCCCAAATCACCTCTCACTATCGATTCCACTTCTGGACCTGGGCCAAGTTCCTCCAGGAAATGGAGCCTGCAGGGTGAGCAGACAGTGGCCTCCTCCATTCCAAGCTTCCTCAGGGCCTGACCCCAAAACCGCAGGTCCCCAAGGCCCTTGTGTCCTGAGGCAGAGGGTGCTGACAGAACCTTGGACTCTGAATCTGCCTTTCTAGAACATGGTGTCAGTGCTAGTCAGAAAAAGAGGCCTAAAGCAGGACAGACTTCAGCCAGATAGCAGAAGGGCCTTCCTGATCCTCAGGAGAATAACAACAATGATAACATTTATCATTGCTGTGATGACACATTTTACCTAGACTTCACAACCACCCTGTGAAGTGGATGCTGTGCTGTTATCTCCATTTCTCAGATGAACAAACTGAGGCCCAGAGAAGAGCCAAGATTCCTTGCCAAGCATTTCCAATGTTGCCCTCAAAGATGCTGATGCCTTCTCTGGTGTCAATAAGCAGGGGAACCTTTTTTTTCTTTTCTTGTAATTTTATTGTGATATAGTCACATGCCATACAATCAACCACAGTGTACAATCAGTTGTTCACAGCATCATCATATTGTTGTGCATTCATCACCACAGTCAATTTTTGAACATTTTCATTACTTCAAAAAAATTTAATAAAAATAAGAATAAAAATAAAAGTAAAAAAGAACACACTGAACAACCCATCCCCCATTTCCCCCTATTATTCATTTACTTTTTTACCCCATTTTTCTACTCATCTGTCCATACACTGGATAAAGGGAATGTAAGCCACAAGATTTTCTACACTCACACAGTCACACCATGTAAGCTATATAGTTATGCATTTGTTTCAAAAGAATCAAGGCTACTGGGTTGCAGTTTAACAGTTTCAGGTATTTCCTTCTAGCTATTCTAATATACTAAAAACCAAGAAGGAATATCTATATAATGCATAAGAATAACCTCCAAAATATCTCTTGACTCCATTTGAAATCTCTCAGCCACTGAAACTTTATTTTGTTTCATTTCTCTTCCCCCTTTTGGTCCAAGAAGCCTTTCTCAATCCCACGATGCCGGGTCCAGGCTCATCCCCAGGAGTCATGTCCCACATTGCCAGGGAGATTTACACCCCTGGGAGTCATGTCCCATGTAAGGGGGAGGGTACTGAGTTCACCTGCAGAATTGGCTTAGAGAAGCCACATCTGAGCAACAAAAGAGGTTCTCTGGGGTGACTCTTAGGCACAATGTTAAGTAGGCTTAGCCTCTCCTTTGCAGTAATAAGCTTCATATGGACACACCCCAAGATTGAGGGCTCAGCCTTCTAAATTGGTGGTAGCAGGGAACCTTTAATGAGACACCCCCCCCCCGCCAGTGCCCAGCTTTGTTCTGGGCACTCTGGGCACCCACAGGGCCCTTGGAGGCTTAGCCCCGGCCCTTCTTGCTTTGTGAATTTTGGTAAATCACTTAGCTGCCCAGTTTCTTCATTGACAAATGTAGGCAAAAGTATCACCTGGCCCAGAAGGAGATGGAGTCAACTAATGAACATACCTGAAGGCCTTGGAATGGCGTGGCAGCCCGTGAGCACTCAGTGAATGCAGCTCTCTTTAATGTTGTGGTCAGAGGGACGTGTTCTGGGGGCAGCCTGGACTCAGCTCCATCCCTTGTGCCTGCAGCCCGCAGCGAGGGGAAGATGCCCCCCTACACCAGCTACCACGCCCAGCGCTCTTACCCCATGCCAGATGAGCCCTTCTGCACAGAGCTGAGCACTGAGCAGCAGGCCCTGAAGGAGAAGGAGAAGGGCAGCTGGACCCAGCTGAGCCATGCCGAGAAAGTGGCCTGTAGGTCTCGGGGTGGGGCTGGCTCGGGACAGAGGGCTGGGGGTGACTGTGAAAAGAAGGGCCCATCAGGGAGTAATGGGGCAGGGAAGAGTTCCCCCCAAAACAGCCAGAAACCCTTAACCTCTTGGATGCACATATGAGGGGGTGAATTCATTCATCTCTTCATGCATTCATTCTTTCATTCACTTACCAAACATTCCAAGGCTCCTATTTGTGCACAGCCGATGCTGGGCAATGCTGGGGACACAGAGGTGAATCACCCAGATGACTTCTTGGGGCACCCCCAGTCCAGTGGGGGAAACCAGCACAGACTCTGGTAACTGGGATACAGGATATGCAGCCAGGGTGATGTGTGTTTAAGGTTTTTTGAGGACCTAAAGGAGAGAGGGATGGAATCCTGTCAGGCTTCCTAGAGGAGGGCACGTTCCTGCTAGCCTTGAAGGGTGAGGAGGAGGGTGCTGCCAGGCAGTGGAAACAGCGTGAGAGGGGTGTGCGGGCAGGAAAGTGTGGAGGGGCCTGGGTGCCTCTGGATCAGAATGAAGCAGGTGAGATGGGCAAGGGAACAGGGGCCTAACCTTGGGAGGCAGGAGGGATGTGTGTCCCCAGGTCCTGCTCACAGAAGTTCCCTGGGCTGACCCCTTGACATTTGGAGCATTGTATTTCCATTCCACATATAGGGAGATCCCAGCCTGACCTCCGGCATGTCAGGGTATCCTCTGGTGGGGAGAGGCTCATGATTCTCTCATTCTTTCATTCAACAACTCTTTCCTGAGTGCCAGCTACCATGCCAGGCTCAGGGAGTATGGCTGTGAACAAGCCCGGCTCCGTCCTTGCCCTCGTGAGCTTGCATTTCCAGCCTTCTCTCCTTCTGGTCTTTTCTTTCCTCTCAGTTCTCTCTCTGACATCATGGCCTCCTCTCTCCAACCACTTCAAAACTGGTTACTGCTCTCGTTTTTTAAATTTCCCTCAAATGCCACACGTACAAAGCAAGGCGGTAATAAGTATGCTCCTTAGTTTTCACTGTGCACTTTCCGTGCAGCAGGCGCTGCTGTGGAGGTAAGTCCTCTCATTAGCCTCACTTCACGATTGAGGAAACTGAGGCTCAGAGGAGTGAAGTCACTTGCAAATGACAGCAGAGCAGAAAGTGGAGGAGGCGGGATTTGAACCTACACAGCCTGGGGCCAGGGTCTCACCCTTAGCTACTACACTGTGTGTATACTGAAGACTTGGTGAGACGCTTGGTGAGTTACGGTAGAGCCTCAGACTCCAGACATGGCCATGCATCCACCCTTGGCCTCACCTACTCTTGGCTTGGCTTCTCCCTCTCCCCCACCCTCCTTCCACATTTTCTCCTCTTCTCTCTGATCCTTGGGGCTTCCTCACACCCACAGCTCCCACCCTCTGTGGAAATTCACACTCCTTCTCCTGGTTGATACCCTCTCAACTTGAATTGCCCATCAGGGCACCCCGCTAAAACCAAAGATCCTTTCCCCAAAGAATTCTGCTGCCAGGTTGGATTTTTATTTAGTGTAGTGAGAAAGGGTAACATTTTAAAAATTACATTAAAGAATAAAAGGAAAAGTCTGTCTCCCTTCCACCCAGCCCCCAGGCTGAGGTTCTCGGGTGCTTTTCCAGATTCTACCACGTGCCTGCCTGGAGAAACGGCTCCTTGCTTCCCCTCCCCAGTAGTGGCCCCCCTCTTCCTCCCTTCTGTACCCCGCTTGTTCACTCGACACCACTGGAGCTAAGAGTTCAGTGGCCCTGCTGGGCAGCTCTGCCAGCCCTGGGCTATCTGGACATCTAACCTGAAAAAAGCCCGACCGTATTTCCTTAAGCGTCCATTTGTTGGCTTCCAGCCCAAGTGGCTTAAGAAGGAGCCCTCCCGGCTACTGGCTGGCTGAGAAGGCAGCAGACAAGAGGCCTAGGGAGGACACTGGTCAGGTAAGAGGAGTAGAGCCTGGTGAGGAGGTGGGGCAGTTGTTCTAGGGTAATGATAATGCGACCAGCCGCTGTTTATTGAGTACTCAGCAGGTGCCCGGAACTGTCACTTGACGTTGCACGGGCCCTGGGAGGCAGGCATTTCTCCCTTTCACGGGTGAGGAGACTGATACTTCACTGAAGCGACCTGCGTGAGGGCTTGGAGGCCCAGCAGTGGGGATGCCACTCCAGAACCTGCGGGATTAGGCAGGTGACATTGGTGAAATAGCCAGGTCACGGGCACCCTGAGAGATGATTTTTCTGGGAGGAGCTCAGCTGAGGGAGTGCATCTCTGACAAATGAGGTAGTTCAGACAGGCTTCCTGGAGGAGATGGTGCTGGGGCCAGGCCTTGAAGGCTAGGATGGAACGGGGATCCAGGGGCCGGGAATGTGGCCCAGGAGAACAGCCTCAGGGCCACAGCCTCTAGATGCGCACAGTGTCAAGTCCGGCCTCCCAGGCCAGGCCGTGCACGCCCTGCCTCAGCAGCTCGGGTTGTCCTTGCTGTTCTCCACACAGGCACGTCCTGTGCCTCCCACCCCACCCCCTGTCGTTCTCGTGCCTGAATGCCCTCCCACTCACCCTTCACTAGGAACCCTCCCCCAAACACACACATCCCAGCTTTACTTGTTTCCATTCCTTCCTTGAATGCACTATACACTTTCCCACCCTTGGGCCTTTGCTTTAGTGGTTCCCTGAGCCTAGAATGCTTCTCGCCCTGAACTCTGATCCTTTTGAAGGCTGCATTCATTCATTCAAGAAATACTGATTTAGAGCCTATGGAGAGGCAAGCATTGTTCTGGGTGCTGGGACTATAACAGCAAACAGAATACTTGTTCCCCTGAAGCTTACAGTTGAGTAGGGAAGTTGACCAGAAAATAAGAAAACAGATGAATAAAAGCATTATAGAATGAGGGACGTGAAGATCAGGAACACAGAATCCTGATAAGAGTTTGAGCCAAATAAAGACACAATCTTGCCACTTCCTTGCCTAAAACCCATCCTCCTCAGTTCACTTAGAATGAAATCAAAACTCCTCAACATGGCTGCCAGGTACTCTGAGATCTGGCTCCTGCTGACCCTTCATTTGCTCTACTACTTTTGCTCACTCCACTCCAGCCACTCTGGCCTTCATGCCACCCCTTCCCCACCCTTTCCTGCCTCAGGGCCTTTGCACTCACTGTTCCTTCCCTCTCCCTGGAACATTCTTCTCCCCGTTTTTACATGACTCCCTCCTTTTGATTCTGCAGGCCTCAGCTCCAATGTCACCTCCTCTCAGAGACCTTCCCTAACCACCCTCTTTGCAGTAGCCCCCGCATGCAGTTTGCCCAAAGCATTTGCCATCTGTGTCTCCCTCCAGCTGGGGGTCCCACAAAGATAGGAATTTTTGTCTGGCTTATTCACTGCTGTGTTCTGAGCTCCTGGCTATGCTTTGCACATAGTAGGTGCTCACTAAAAATTTGTTGAATGAACTGCATCTGCTGTGGGGAAGGGGAGGCCAGGGCTGCCTGGGACCAAGAGTTGGCCCGGGATCCCTGGAGTGGATGCACCTAAGGCCCCCTCTCCGCACCCACCTGCCTCCAGTGTACCGGCTGCGGTACCATGAGACCTTTGCGGAGATGAACCGTCCCTCCAACGAGTGGAAGACGGTGATGGGCTGTGTCTTCTTCTTCTTTGGAGTCTCGGCTCTGCTGATTTGGTGGCAGCGGGTCTATGGTGAGTGGGCCATGCTTCATCTGGTGGCAGGCCTGGGCCGTGCCCCTGTGGCCACAGCCAAGCTCTTCAGGGAAGCGTTCTGCGCTCATGTGAAGAGTTGTGAGAAGTCCCCAAGGGCTAAGGGGTGAAAGGCAGAGCACAGCTGCCTGGGTTGGAGTGCGGGGATGCCACCTTTCTGGACTGCAGTTTCCTCATCTGTAAAATGGGAATAAAGTGCCCACATTTCAGGATTCCTGAAAGGATTTAATGAGAGAAGGCTGTACGGGCCCTTAGGCCGGTGCCTGGCACCCAGACGTGCACGGTCCTGTTTCTGATTGCTGTTGCTCACCATGTGTTTTTCAGTGTATTGTTTCAGCTCCTGTAACAAAAAGTCCCTAAAACACAAGAGCTTAAACAAGATAGAGGTTTATTCCTCTCTCACAAAAAAAGGCCTGAAAAGCAATCCAGACTAGTAAGGGGACTCACCAATGTCAGGTTCCTTCTGTCTCATTGCTCTGTCATCCTAACATGCAGTTTCCATCTTGACACATAAGCTCCTGATATCAGACCTACATTCTAGCCAAAGAGAAGGGGAAATGGGACAGGGGGGACACTCCTTTTTGAGGCCCAGAAGTTGAGTCACTTCTTCTCACATTCTGTTGGCTAGAGCATGATCACATGATCACATCTGGCTTCAAGGGAAGCTGGGAAATGTAGTTTTTAGCTGGGTGGTTGTCATGTGTGCTTCTGAGACTTCTTTTAATTACTATAAAAGAGTGGTTCTCAAAGTGTGGTCTCTGTACCAACTGCATGACTTGGGAACTTGTCAGAAATGCAAATTCTCATGTCCCCCCTTCAGATCTACTGAGTCGGATACCCTGGGGGTGAAGCCCAGCCATCCATGATTTAAATACCCTTCAGGTGCTTCTAATGCTCACTCAGATTTGAGAACCACTGCTCTGGAAGAAGGGGAGAGGATATTGGGTGAGAGCTGACACTCTCTGCCTCCATTGACTTCACCTCTAGTGGCCTCTGCTTGTTTCTTCTGCAAAAGTGTGAGAGGATTTCCTACCTTGCATGAGGGTAAAATGAGAGAGCATTTGGGAAAATTCTAGTCTAGCCCCGTAAAGCTCTTCTCTTCACCAGGGATGGAAAGTGTCAGGGATGAAGGTCAGGAACGCAAGCTGACTCAGCCTCAGGGCAGATGGACCAGGGAGTAACGTGGGGTGATGTTGAGAACCCCTCCCCTAGTTTTTCCCTGACCCACATATCAAGGCACCTAAAATGCTCCAATAGTGCTTCAGCCTTTGAGTCAACTACTCCCTCTCCAGATATTTAAAGTAAACATTTCCTCCCTACCCTTCACCTCCTCAGAAAGCAGTAGAAACTGTCTCAACCTGGACCCTTCAGCAAGTGGACAGCTCTTATTATCTGTCCGACATTGTGCTAATTGCTTTATAAATGCCCTATCACTGGATCCCCATAACTGTAGTGGATAGGGCCTGTTTTTTGACAGATAAGGAAACCAAAGCTCAGAGAAGTAAAGTGACTCACTCAAGGGCACACAAAAGGGGAGTGGTAGAGCTGGGATTTCAACCCAGGCAGACTTCAAATCAGTACTCTATTAGCACTGGGCACAGAGGTGATTAGGTAACTGAGGCGCAGAGAGGTCCCATGGTGAGTCTAAGGCAGGGCTGGGATCGGAACCCAGAGCCCCATGGAGCCATGCTTTAGGAAGGAGTCTGGTGGGGGGAGGAACAAGGGGAAGGGGTCTCCTCAGTGTAGGGCACCCCAGCCCTGTGGCTGTCAGAGGGAGGGAAGAGGCCCAGCAGAGTCCTGAGCCACCCCC
>PVKY010004690.1:0-18782 GCA_004027775.1 Bradypus variegatus
GCTGGGCTTTTTTTTTAATTAGAGAAGTTGTGGGTTTACAGAAAAAGCATGCATAAAACACAGGGTTCCCGGATATCACACTATTATTAACACCACTGTCACAATTAATGAAAGCACATTTTTATAACTGTACTTTTATCTACAGTCTATGATTTAACTTAGGGTTCACTATGTTGTACAGTACTTGAGGTTTTTAAACATTTTTATTCTAGTAACATATATACAACCTAACATTTACCCTTTTAATTGCATTCAAATACATAATTCAGGGCTGTTAACTATGTTCACAATGTTGTGCTACCATCACCACCATCCATTATCCCAAATAGTTAAGTCCTAACTCTGTGTTCTCCAGTCCCACCCCATCCCCAGCTAACCTATATTCTAGATTCTGACTCTATGGATTTGCTTATTCTAATTATTTCATATCACTGAGATTATACAATATTTATCCTTTTGTGTCTGGCTTATTTCACTCGATCTGATGTCTTCAAGGTTCATCCATATTGTCGCATGTATTAGGACTTCATTCCTTTTAACGGCTGAATAATATTTCAAGGCATGTAAATACCATATTTTGCTTATCCATTCATCTGTTGATGGACACTTGAGTTGCATCCATCTTTTGGCAATCGTGAATAATGACACTATGAACAACAGTGTGCAAATATCTGCTTTTGATGGTTGTTTTCATTCCTTCTGAAATCAGTCCAAGTGGGAAGAGTCACTTATCTGAGCACAGTTCAATGCATTATTAGAATTAATATCATTATTTTGTTGCTTGCCTTTTTAGGTTTCTCCTCTCATAAATCAATTTATTTCAATAAGATTGGGCTGAGTTTGGCTGCACACAGACTCGAGAGGTCTGCGCTGTGGGAGTAAAGTTCTATTTGGCAAGTTCAGACAATGCCTCCACTATTTCCTGATTTATTGAAAGCTCAGGTTTTCCTAGTTTTATATGCACTCGCTGCCGTTTTGCAAAGCAGGGTTTAGTTAGGTTATTTTGACCTGGAAGCTATCTCTGTACACCACTGGTTTCTCATAGAGTTTCTGGTTTGTTCTAGGCTGTCCTCTTCCCCAACCAAGTAATGGCCACTTAGAGGGTGGGTAGGTGCTTTCATAATCATTCTTTCTTTCCATCTTCATACTTGGCCAACACACACTGACTTCTTTCAAGTCTGCTTTGAGTTTCCTAGCTGCTTGCAGAAGAGAATCTATCTGAGTCTTTATTAATCATCACCATTATTAATTATCTTTCTGAGAGGAATCCCCACATTAACTCCTCAAGGGTGGCTAAATACCCAGGGGTGCTAGCAAGAACTCTGTTTTCAATAAACCTTAAAGAGATGGGGTTTCCAAACCCAGGGTCTTAACACATACCAGTCACTCACTAAAGAGCTCTGGAATCAACTGGATTTTATATGATTCAGTTTTCTAAGAGAAATTATTAAAAATAATAACCTCACCCAATGAAAATTTTACCAAATAGGGTTTATCATTACATCCTTAGTGACAGGCCCATGTCAGAGTTACAAAATGAGCCCCCCAGGCCCAGTACTCAGAACTGGAAATTCACAAAGCATCCTGAATTTTACCTGTAATGGAAGATACCTGCATATGTGCACAGCTGACTCTACTGTTATTCCAATTTACACACTTTCTTTGGCTAACACATGGAAACCTGTTTCTTCCAAAGGGGGGACATTCCAGGGGAAATGAAACAAGAAATTTCTTTTGGAAACTGAAGTGGTCTTTAAAATGTAGGTTCTGGAACACACACCATAGAGATGGCAATCAAATGTGTCAAAAACTTGACTAGCCATGTTGTAAGTTGGGGTTCTCTTAGTACCTTGCAATTCCATGTTCTAAGGTAAGAGGCTTCATTTCATCTACTTCATTACATTGGTATTGCCCTATTTTACAGATGTCAAAATTGATGGTTTCTTAATTGTTATCATTATTAAATAAAATTTAATAAAAGAAACTAGGTAGTTTACTCCAAGTCTCAAAAGTATGGATCCAAGCCAGTGTTCCTGCTTTCCTTTTGTGATACAGTGTTCAGCATGTACATGTTTTTCTAAATTGCAGCTCTTATTCACATATCTCCCTGACCAAGGTGTGAAGTGTTTGATGATGAGGATGACAATGGTGATTATTTATTTTGACTCATTATATTTCAAGCACTGTGTTAGTGCTTTGAATATATGATGGAATGTAACGTAATCTTCAAAAATGACCCTGTAAATTGGGGTAATAATATTAGCCCCATTTTATTAAGTAGGAAGAAAAGGGCTCAGAGATGTTGATTAATGACACCAATGTCACACAGCTAAAGATGGCCAATCTCTGATTTGCACTGTGCTATGTGTGTATTCAGTAATTTTTGGATTGCACTGAACATAATACTTGGTTAGAAAGGCTAGGATGATTGTTTTCATGTCTTTCCCTTTAAAACTTGGACTTTCTTTCCCTTCATTTCTCACACTAGGCACTTCCAACTGCTAGCCCCTACAACAGTGAAACTGACTGGTGCTAACACAGAGCTGACCATCTGGAGCACAATGCATGGGGTGCAAAGGAGGGGAAAATGCAAGCTTTTCCTGCTCATATTTTTTCTCTCTTACCCTTTCTAAATAGCTACTTTCAAAATTCAATATTCTCCCCGCTCTGGCCTTACCTACATTCTCACTGATAACATAGATGAGGTCCTCTGAGGGAGATCCACTTATTTATTTCAATGAGCTTCATTGTAAACAGTGTATCTTATAATGCAGTCTTAGAAAGGTTCTCTACGGAAAAACTAGCAGAACCTAGAAGTGCATGGTAATGCCTCAATGCCTAGAGATGTTCATAGATCATTCCAAATAAGGGTTCAGCCTTTCTGAAAACAGGTTGCTCAGTGAAGTCAGAAAAGATGTGTTCAGCTCCTACCTCTGAAAACACACTAGGTGTGTGGCTTCAGGCAAGTTGCTTAATTTCGTCAAACACACTTCCTCACCTATAAAATGGGGATAATGCTATCCTAGCTCAGGCTGCTATGAGGATTAAATAAGGTTGTGTACATGAAAACACACCTGTTTTGGCAAAGAGTAGGCCTTCAACAAATACTACTTTCCCTTTTGGAATATATGGAATGTAATTTAGCTTTATCTCCTAGATGCCAGACTGTCTTACTACAGTGAAAATCCCTCAGTTAGTGATTTAAGTGGAACTCAATTTAGCCTTGCACTAAACACCCCAGCCCATCTGTGGGACCAGTCAGTGTGGCTTTACCCTGATACCTGACACTTTGGAAGTTCTCTAAAGCTGGGGAGGGTGAGTCTAAGTGTGACGGGTGGTCCCAGCTGCTGGGCTGCTGTATCTTCTCTTTCCCCTGCATCACTGATCACCTCTGCAGGCACCACTGCAGTAGGCATCTTGCCTTCCCCACTCATCTGCCTTCCATGGGTGCTTTTCCCCAGCCTCATACCCCTTCTTCTCTTGGATTTTCTGCTTTTCCCTTTGGTCTCCCTACTCCCAGTTTTCTCAGCCTTTGACACAAACAAGACTGGTCTCGCAGCACTGCTAACTGTATCAGGCAGGGTCCCAGCAGGAAACAGATGACACGCTCAAACTAGAAGAACACCAGAAAGGTTTAATAAGAGCCTATGTACATTGTATGGGCAGAGTGCACCAGCAAGGGCACGGTGTGGTGTCCTGGGTGTAAAATCAAGGGAGTGTCACCAACTCTAGGCCCAAAAGGATGAGGGGAGGGAGTGGTTTCTAGATCCTACACGGAGAGCATCATGAAAACAGACCCCCCATTTGAGAGAGGCAGTAATTTTCATTTGAGGGAATCAGGGAAATAGATATCACAAGCCTTCTCTCCTACCTCCTGCCCATATCCTACTAGACTTTCGCATTGGCTAAACCCAGCTAGAAGCCAAAGAGCAAGACTTCCAGTGCAGAGAATGGGGTGAAGAAGGGCAGAGAGATCTGGGATGGCCTCTTAACCAAAGAGTGCTTCCTTCTTCTGATGGATGAACCAAGCAGCCACATGGTATCTCCTTTAGTTCTTGCATCGTCTGACTCACTACAGTACTAGACAGCTAAAGTCCTGGATATGTGGGTGCCGGATAATTGGAGTGTGGCTGTTGTTTTATGCAAACTTACAAGCTAAATTGTGTTTTCAATCCATGTCTCATTTTCCTTCCTTTCTTTAATTTACTACAGCCCGCTCTTCATTTGATGGAGCTATTTTAAGCATACGCAGGAGATCATCTTGCCATACACAGGGAACAATCAATGTTCTTATTTAATAACTCATTCTTTCATTAAATGTCCCAAGTAATTAAACAAAACATGAACAAATTCCACACTGATATTTGCTAAAGTTTTGTTTCTAGAGAATTTTACCTGTTGGAGAATATGCTGAGACCACTGTTCCCTATGATGAACAGTGTAACTGGGAAACCTGCATAGTGGATAGTCAAACGCTTACTAATTTTATTACAACATTTATCAAATGCCTACTAAGCAGGAGGTATTTTATAAACATCAATCCCAACATTCAAATAGCTCTATAAGTTTTAAAGAATCTGAAACTCAGAGAAGTTCATTACCTAGCCCAGGTCACAGCTGGCAAGTATCAGAGGCAGAATTCAACAGGAGGTGGTCTGGCATGTTCCTTTTACGATTCTCACTGCTATATCTTTATGACACTTCTATAGGGAAGTAGCGATGCAGAAAAAATATCCCAATAACCCACAGAGTTTTCCATATTTCAAAGTGTGTGTCTGTGTCTGTGTGTTGTTAGGAACAAGGAAATTGAGAACTAAGAATGTGACATTGATAGACAGGAATAGGGAACTTCTGCATAGGCCAAAAGGAACTAGAAGAGAACACGGTATTGTGCAAGTGTTCTCCCTTGGGTAAACTAGGTCAGCTGCACTCTGTTTAGTTTTAAAAAATCTTCCACTGAAGTTGAGCCGGACCCCACCCTGTTCCCGCGCGCGGCCTCTGTAAGCAAATAGCTAACTGCCACGTCTGCTTCTGTGCAACGCTTGCTTGCTCCCCCCTTTATAAGGACTTAGCTGTAAGCGCCAGGCATGACTCTCGTTTGCAGCCCTTTGGGCACCATGTTCCCGGACACCCTGAGAGCTCGCCCCTGTGCAGGTTAAACTTAACCAATAGAATAACATCATAAACCCTGAAAGTCTCCGATATTTGTTCTCGCATCTGGTGGATTCAACAGTGTGTGTGTGTATACGAGAGAGAGTGAGATAGAGAGAGGGAGAAAGGAAGAACCAGTGTGGATTTCAGAAGCTTGAGAGAAAACCTCTGAGAGAAGTCCAGGAAAAAAAAACAGGAATGTAAGGGGGAGAGCAGCAAATAGAATCTTCTGTTCTTACCTCATGCTCCTGGGCATCCTGCCCCAGAAAAAGTTTGGCCAGCAGTTTTCAATGGACCCACTTGTTTATCTAAGTTCTCCAAGGAAGTCCACAATGACCCAAGGCAATTGTAGCATGCTGCTCCAGAAAGAGGTATTGGGGCCAAACTACTCTTTCAATAATTTGTTTCTTTGATGACCACCCTGTTTATACTTTCTCATTGTTTTACATCATTATTTACTATGCTCATTTGCTTTAACATTCATTTTGTAGAAGGCATGGTTTGATGCTAAGTCTCCTGAGTTCCTTAAGGAGGAAACTCATTTCCACATACATCCCTATCACTTCCCCACCCAATCCAAAGAGGTCCTTTTCCTATGTTTCCCCTTTGAAATAATGGTCCTATCAGTCACTGGTGATCTAGGTCATCCTTGGCTCCTGCCCTCCTTCACACCCACATCCATTCAGTCAACAAGTCCTGTTGGGTCTGTGTTCTGAATCTCTTCCTCCTTCTTCCCCACAATGACTAAGCCATAAATAAGCCCTTACCCCCTCTCCTTTGACACATGATGGGCGCTCCTTAAACAGTTTTCTAATGTTGGAACAAATAAACCATTTTGAGACATCTTCCTAACCACCTCTCCACTCCTTATCCATCTTCTTCTAGACCAGTGGAATTAACTTTGTAAAATTTAGGTTTGATCATTTCACTTCTCTGTTGAAAGGCACTTCCTCACAGCTTTCCATTGCCTAAGAGATTAGTCTAAATATTTTACCTGACATAACACGTTGGGAGCTAACACCTTTCTAGCTGCTCCCTGCATTCCTACCATGGCTCCCTACCTTTGCCCATACTCATCCTCTAAACCTAAAATGCTCATTGTCTCTTCTGCACCTCCTGTCTTAGCCTGGTTCCATGCTCTTAACCCCTACACTATAAAGAAAAAGAATCCATTGATCCAGATTTGTTTAGTTAGCTGTGACTGGAGGAACAAAGCCACTGTTAGAGATATGACCAATGGGGAGCACTCACTTGTGGGGAGAAAGGAAGGGCATCCAAGGGTAAGCCATTGCCACCCAGGCAGCCACCCTGAGAGTTATCTATTTCCTTCAGTGCTGCAGGAACACAGAGAGGCTGGGCTCTAGGTCTGTGATCAAGTGCAGCCACAGGACCCGGACATCACTGAGGTGTGTCGGCCCCTGGGAGAGCCGGAAGTAGGTCACTCACCTATTGCATTGGTTAACGAATATGCTTTTCTTGCCAGTCACAATGTACAGAAGGATAGTTCTTTGCTAGTTCTTCCTGGTTCTTGATAACCATAAGTCATCATGCAACACTCCTAAAGGAAGAAGCAGATGGTTAAAGAGGAAATGGTGGGCAACATCAGAGAGAGCAGAGGCACAGAAATCAATGTGCTTCTTGAGAAACTGCTATTCTTTTCTCCTCCTTTCTTCGTGGGTAACACCCATTAGAAAAACAAGTGAGATCAGAGTGGATTAGAATTTTTCAAATACTCTTTAATGCAAAATGCTTTCTTCAAAAGAGATTTTAATGGAACTCTATTGAATGAATCAGATGGGGGGGGTTCTGAGGACACAGCACTGCCTGCCCACGCTCCTCCTTGCCCTGCCCTGCCCACCTCCCCAGTCAGAACCTCCAGGGCTCGGGGCACAGTGTGAAAGTCCCCAGAAAGACCAATACTAGGTACGGTCTCCCCCCCAGAAAGGACGGATTCTCAAGAAGATCAGGAGAAGGACCAGCCAGGGAGGGCAAAGGGGGTCTTATTACAACCTCCGGTTGCATATTCCCTATTTGCTTTTTCACCAAAGAATTCCAACAAAGCTGTTTTTTTTTTTTTTGACCTTTGCAGATTCCTAGTTTGAGATGAGAAAATGGCTGTATCATTTGTGGCCTGTGTGTGTTCCTTCTGGTTCCCATGGTTTGTTTTCCTGCTTTGAAAACGAAACTGTTCATGGCTCAGAGATGGAAAGCAGACCACGTTTTGTCAGCAAGGCCATTCGTCATGTCCCCCAGAGGGGGCTGTGAACTCCCACAGCCATGCACTCTGCCAGCGCGCAGACCACCCACGTGGTGGCACTCTGAGGGCAGCCGGGCAGCACAGGGTAGCTGGGCAGCCCCAGCCAGCTCCCACCTACCTCTGGGGAGGCAGGTCTGAAATAAGCCATCCCGATGCTCCACGGAGATCGCTTCCATCTGAGGGCCCAGGTCTCTCCCAGAATGAATCTGCGGTGAGCCCACGTTAAACTTGCAAAAGGGTCCAAGAGAACCAAGCTGCTCAGATCCATTGCAGACCAGAACGCAGCGAGGAAATTGCTTTAATGCTCTGTCAAAAGTTGTTTCATTGGGTTTAAGTTCTTTTGTTTTTTACTGTTCTGCAGAAAGCTAATTGTAAAACGCTTTGACATACAGCAAGGAACTTCTGCAAGCAAATATCTGCACCTGCTGGGCAGGAGAACCACAGGAGGAAGTGATGTGGAAGCATCATTACAGAAGAAGTGCCTGATGCAGCTGTCCCAGGCAGACGGGCAATTCTCAGCAACTCTGTTAGATTCACCTGGAAATTTACTGAAGATGCAGAGTGTGGGGCCCATCCCAGACCTTCGGGGAGACAACTTGGGATCTGCATTTATAACAACCCTCTCAAGTGACTGTTATGCAAACTCATTTGAGAATGCAGGCAACTGGGGCAAAGGTGACTACCGGACTCTATGTCTGGGGAATGTGTTTCCATGTAAGCCCAGGAGTGTGCTCTGGTCTCCAGGAAGCTAGAGGCAGCAGGGCTGGGCCCCAGAGCTGATTAGCCTGGTTAAGGATGAGGATTCTGTTTGCTCTGCCAAGATGTATCAAGACTGGACAGGAGAAAGAGCATAGAACTCAGAATCCATAAAGGACTGATGTAAAAATGCCGCTTAGATCTGTAACAATGGCATAAGAAGAGCGGGAACTTGTTGTAATTGGGGTTGGTGAAGAACAAGTTGAGCCCAGAGCTTGTATTTAAACCTTGTTCCATTGTATGTCTTGGTTCAGTTTTTATAGGAAGTGACAACTGATTCACATTGTAATTTCAATGAAGATGTAGCTGTAAGAGAAAAGGCATACATGAGTATTGAAGTGTGTGCTTTCTTACTTTCTCTCATTTTAAACCTACTGGACATCCTACCTTATTTGTTTTAGCCATAAGCATCCGAGGTGTTATGTCATTCACCCAGGGTAGATTCCACGTGCCCAGGGAGATTCAACACTTTAACTGTCGGGATATCAAGCCCACAGTTCATCCTGACCCTAGAACTGATCTGACCCCTTAGGCATCCCCAGAATGTGCCAGAAGCAGTTCTGACTCCCCAGGTGCCCTCACTGTGACCCCTGCCCTCATCCCAGGCCTGTGCTCCAGGGGGTTGGCCAGGCTACCAGTTGTCCCGGAGCATTTGATGCTTTGTCAGCTCCCACACTGGACGGTGACTCCTGAGTCAGATTTCCCAACTTCATGACTTCAGCATGTGTGGCCGAAGGGACTGAGTGATCATGTTCTCCACAACATCTGGCATTCTCTGCCCCTTGGGCCTCATCTTGCAAATTTGCTTCAGAAAAAAAAAAATCCTAATTATTTCACTTCTTTCCCGTTGGGTACAATTGCATGATTTGGTAGGGAGGGGGGAATGCTGGGGGAAAGGGGGCTCTTATCTCTTCCTCTGCATCCTGTATTTGAAATCCAGTGTTGAAGATGTGTGTGGGAAGGAGGCAGGGCTTTGGGAGGAGGAACCATTCCAAGACCTACTGACCTAAGAGCAGTGAGCTAATCCTATGTTAGCTATGCATGATTTATATTAATACAACCGGAATTCCTGGGGTGGGAGACAACCATCACTAGTTATGGCCAAGCCTCTGTGGAAAAACACAGAAAAGGAAGAGCAAGTGGCAGAACTGGGGTGAGGCGAGGAAGGGATTAGAAAGCAAGAAAATGAGGAAATGGGGGTTAAAAAACAAATCAGCAGTGGGAAAAACCAGGACACAATTCTCTACAATAATTGCTTTTTTTTTCTATTGCCCTAATTATCCCTCTTTTATTTTAAAAGGAACAGTCTTTTCCTTCATTGTATTAATTCCCTGGAATTACTTCATGGGCACCAGGCATTTAGGGAACTGTTGATTTAGAGTCTCTCTCTTTGTCTTAGAATATAGCTCCTACTTTTAACCAATATTTAAAACTCGTCAGGCTTTGTAAATACCCAATGAGCAACTGGAAGGACTAATCTGAATTTTTAAAACAGTCACCTTCTGGTGAGTTGTTTGTTTTAGGGGCAGAAAGGTAGATTAGAATGAGGCCACCATTTGTTTCCTTTGCTCATCGTTTTTGTTTCCCTACTTTTTGACTATAAGAGAAATATTTAATGACGATAAAGACTACCAAATTCCACTTAGCATTCATATTTATATTTGTCATCATCTTGAGGAACCCTTAGGATGCAGCTTTGGTCTCGTTCATCTTGCACTATAACAATGTTTTGTATGCAGTAAGGACTGACAAATTTGTTTTTAAAATGAGTGTGGATGACTCCCTTGGTTGTCAACTGATAACCTGGCATCACCACCGCCTCCTGCTTTGTTCTCTTCTGCGTCACAGAGGAGGATCCTGGAAACACATTTCCCAGAAATCTTCCCCCGTATGACTGTGAGTTAGACTCTGTCTCTGGGAGGTACTAGCATGAGATATGGAAGCCACTGTTCTCCAGCATCAATTCCAGGCGGAAGTGGGGCCAGTCGACAGAGGCAGGGGTGCCCAGGCAAACTCCTGCAAATCACCTGCTTCAGAGATGAAGGCCACTGTAGTGGCTTCCTGAAGACTTCAGTCACTTCTGGGCAAGCTTTTGAAAATGACCCTCTTCAGTGCTGCAGACAGGTGAGACCAGCAGTGGGAGTTTCCCTAACCTTAGCTCCTTCAGCCTTTCCAACAGTTTTGTAAGCCTCTAATTTTCTGAATTAAAACCATTACCACCTATAGAATACCTAGAGTAGCTTATGTTTTCCTAACTAAATGCCGACTAATAACAGCAAGCCACTGGAACAGGATAAGATCACTTAGGAAGGAAGTGTAAAGAGACAAGAAGAGGATAAGGAACCACGCTAGCTCCTTCTTGTGCTGCCAAAGAGGGCCTTGCCTGGAATCATCTACCCCGCTGCCCTTCTGTCCTGGGGGCCACACCTGACCTCCAAGTGAGGTGGCCAGTAGGCCGCCATTCAGCCTTAGGCCAGTCAGAGCAATAATAGATACACTATCAGTTATTAAAAACTACCATTGGCAGGCACTACACACACAAATTTTGTAGGTATTAATATCTTTGTGTTCAAAGAGATTAAATGACTTAGCCAAGGCCAGTTAGCTCATTACCAGTTTGAGGCTGGACTTGAACCCAGGGCTATTATGAAATTCATGTTCATTCTACTCTGCCACACTGCCTTATTCACCAGACCTATTTCCCCATGCCTTGGTTTTCCCATCTGTTAAATGAAGACATTGGGTTAGCTGACATCCAACATCCTTTCTGGATCAAAGCTTCTGTGGCTTCATGAATGGAGAGAGTCAAACTCAGGTCTGCCTCCCAGAAGCCCTCAAGGCAGTCCTCGAGATGCTCATTGTAAATGAGCACGAGCAGAGATGGTTTGCAGAGTCAGCTTGTTTGATTGAACAGAGGATGGTCCAAATTTGATACTTTCTAGCTGTGTAACTGCTGGGCTATTACCAAATGTGCAAGCCTGTTTCCTAATTAATAAAATTGTTACTGGTTTCCTCAAGCTGAGTATGGATATGAGGCAGCAGGAGAGGGCAACCAGGAATGACCAGGAATGCTGGGATGAAGAGGCTGGGAAGGCCAAGTAGAAACAAGAACACAAGAAAGGCTGCGAGTTACACAGCCCTGAGAGAAAGGTCTGGGATAGCCAAGGTATCTTAAGGCAAGGCTGGAGGCCAGAGAGAGAGGGAGGGAGGAGAGGGAGGGAGGGAGGGAGGGAGAGAGAGAGAGACAGAGAGAGGGAGGGAGAGAGAGAGAGAGAGAGAGAGGGAGGGAGAGAGAGAGAGAGAGAAAGCAAGAAAGTATCAGTGGCTAGGAAGCATGGGCAGTCAGCCACCAAGCTGCTCCTCAGAGTTAAGCAAAAATGGCTGCCAAGACCAAAAGGCACTCTTTCTCCAATTTACAGAAACAGACTTTAAGCATTATGCTTCACAGATTTCAAGAGAACAGCCCAATATCTGGAGCACATTGATTTGGATTTAAAAGGAACCACCTGTGCCCAACATTCACTCCAATATGGAAATATTCTGTAAGAGCAGAGCAACTCAAGCAGAAACAACGTTTCAGTCTCTTTTGTCTATCACTTACCTTAGCAAAATCAACCATTTGCTCCTGAATACAGTCCCTATAAACAATAAAACACAGTGAGATCACTGGAGGGAGGGATTTACCACTGCTGGCATACAACAGACACTAAAAAATTAACCAGCGTTCTTGAAATCACAAGAGGGAATTACAGGAGATAAGTCAAGCAGGACAAAGTTACACCTGTTAGTAGCAGCAAGAGTGTTGAAACTTTAATTCTTCACTAGTGGCACTAACAATCTCAACAGTCCTTTCAATACTTGAACCTAAAGAGGCTCCCTGCTCAGAAAATCTGAATTTCTGGGTCCCTAAGAAACAAAGGCATGTGGGGTTATGTCTCCCTAGAGCAACTGCCACCCTGGTCCTAAGAAGGATTTAACAACACAGAAATGGTTTAATAGGCATAGCAGCCAGGATACCCATATAAACAGTTCTGTTTTCCAACAAAGGAAGCTATTTAAAATCTCCATAGAATATCATAAATCATCAGTGTCAAGAACTGTGGCAATATTTTGGACAATGATCTCAGGGTATTGTTTTAAACTTTGGTTCCTCCTGTGGTGGAAAGAAAGTAAACCTTAGAAGCTTTGAGTTTGTGCCCCAGGATTGGCCACTTTCAAACTTGGTGAACTTGGGAAAAATCATTTTGCTTCCTTAAGTTGTTCATCTATAAAACAGGGGTAGTGGCATGTGCCCTGTTGACCCCCCTGGATTATTGTGAGGATAGAATGATAAAAGCATAAAAATGTCTTGGAAAGTAGGAACATTCTCTGGATATAAGCTGTTACTGAAATCTTGTATTTTTGATATTGTAACCCTATCTAATAGCTCAGATTGAAAGTTACCACACTTTTAATGACAAAATAAAGACCCCTGATAACCAATTATTATGGCATGAAAGTAGATAGTGATTTTATTCCACACACTAATATACAGTAAATCTGCAACCACACAGTGTTGACACTACACACACACACACACATACTCGCAAATAGGAAAGGCTGTAGCAAAACTGGTGTGGCAATAGCTGTATTGTGATTGTGAGACTGGAGTGGACATGTCCTCACTAATAAATGTCAGACCAATTGGAATTGTTTGCTAAAGCATAGCTTAGACAAAGCCAAAAAGGAAAACCAAAGCTTTCTTGATAAAATGGAATCCCAACACATAAATAAAAGATTCCACCTGAGAAGAATGATTTATTATCTCTCACTCAAGTAAAGAACGCACAGTCTATTCTATGTGACCACATCTCCTAAGTGCTTGTTACTAAAAAGCTCATACACGTGTGTACATAGACACACACACACCTAGAAGTTATACATTGGTTCCCTGAAGTGAACTAGGAAAGCTTATTCTTTTCAAGAATTGACACTTCTTTCCCTAAAAGCAGATTACCTCACACCTAGGTCAGAAACACTGAACAAGGTTTACATCAGCCAAAGAAAATTTAGGATTCAGGAAACCCCAGGTTACCTGTCCTTGGGCATTATAATAAGGCTGTCAAGAAGAAAACAGAACAAATGACTAAAATTTAAAAACTTATCATAATTAACACGAAGACATGAATGAATTTATTTTGCATCAAATCAGCTCAGGCTATATATAATTCACTTCCTTATAAGCTAATTGATTAGAAATGTTGGAATAATCCTTCATTTTGCAGCAGAAAGCCTCTTGTTCTCCAAGCTCTCCAAGTCAGCAGACATGTGACATACTATGAAGAATATTCCCACTTTAATGTGGAGGACACCAAACACCTTTCCTGGAAGCAACCTTCTGGAAATGCAAGGCTATAATAGAATTTTTTTCCTTTCTTTCTTTCTTTCTTTCATGTTTTTTCAATCATACACGAATTAAATATGTCACTTCTCCAATATAATTTAGGCAACATAGAAAAACAACAGCATGGCTGTGATGGATTTTTAAAGATACTTATGGTTATGTATCACTTACAAGAAGTGAAAAGCTCACTACACAATCAACATATCCTGTAGTTAAGATAGGTGGAATATTTGGATTAAAAATCAGTGAAATCAGATTTAGCGGCGGGAAAGCGAGCCGTTTTGAGGCACCCACGGTGTCGCGACGTGTTTGCGTGTCCGTCTGCCTCCCCTGCGTGGCAGCTCTTCCTCCTGGCCAGCAGTGGAGAAACAGCCGGAGGAGAAAGCCGTTGCGGAGCCCGCGGACTCCGCAGGGGAAGCAGTGCAGGCGGGCAGCTGCAGGTCGCCGACGCCGAGGCAGCCGGCCGAGAGGACCGCAAGAGCCTGCTGCTCAGGCTGAGAGCACAAACCAAACTGCAACTTTGGAATATAGATCAATGTTGATGCAAGTTCTCTGTATTATATTAACCGAATCCCAAATCACTGAGCTGCTCTTAAAAAAAAAGAAAGAAAGAAAAAGGGGAAAAAAGCTTGATGTTGTGTACATATTTTTTTGTTGATCAAATCACATGGAAACATGTACTGCAAGTAATGGAACTTACATCAAATTCTTGGCTTAAGATTTACTAATAGGAAGAATTACACAGCAATTAATTATCAGATCATTCCGTGTATAGGTCTGTATGCCATCTATATTACTGAATAAATTATATATCTGCTAGTCAGTCACTAATTGTAATTAAAATTAACAAGTAATTTTTTTAACACTAATTAAAAACTTAGCAAAACATGTCTAAAAAAAGATAATATGGATTGTGGTAAGTGTGATGAAGAAAATAATGACATGATAAGAGGGAGGGGCTACTTTAGGGTGATTAGGGATGTCTTCTCTGAGATGACTTTAGAGCTGAGACCCAAGTGATTAAAAAAAAAAAAAAGAGTCTGCTTCCTCATACATAAAAAAAATCAGTGAAATCAAATTACTGACTGAATTGGATCAGTGGAAGAAAGGTCATTTGAGGGTTCAGTGAGCACCTCTGTCTTAGGTTAAGAAAGACAAATCAACAAGAAGCCAACATTTCAGTTGCATTATATAATCACAGCTCATAATTCAACATCAAAAACCTGAGGCTCTTCCACATTCAAAACCACCTCAAGAGCACTAACATGTTAGGCAAGACCACAAGATTCTTATTTTCTCAAGGACTTGTATTGATTAGGATGTGTTTGACTCTAAGAGTTGTAAACAATAAGGAAATGTATAACCTGACATATCAGGAAGGCCAGGCATATCACAACCTAGGCTCTGGCACTCCGAAATTCTCTCAGCTCTGCCCTTGTGCCCTTCAGGCTGGCTTCCTTCATGATTGCAAGATGGCTGCCCACGACCTCTGGGGCTACGTTTTCCCTTGTTCATGTTAAGTGAGCAAGAAAGAAATCTCTCTCACAATGGTGGAATAACAATCCTTTTCTTCAGGCTTATTTGGCCGACTGAAGTCCCATGCCCCATCCTGGACCAATAATAGTTGCCAGAGAACTATCAAGAGTGAGCTGTCTTAAGTCTTGGTTCCAGAAGCAATGACAAGGGGATGGGGTATTATGACTGGTGTGTGCCAATCAAGACTCACCCTGAGACAGCCTCCCCTGAGTTATTAGGCTGCATTGGTGGTGGGGGTCGAATAGCAGAAGAAAATTAGGGCTTTTTTAGGGAGGGAGAAAGGGAGAATGCATGCTAGAAAACAACTAACGATGTCCACCTTAGAACCTACTGGGCTTCCCAGAAGTGGTGAAAAGAATTTTGGCTCTGACGGCATGTCTGGATTTTATGTGGGTCAGTGGTCCGCTGTCAGTAGGAAGAGGTGTTTCTAAGTATAACTTTGTGTGCTTTCAACGACGGAGCATTCTCAACCTAGCTCCAGGAAAATGGATTCTAAGAGAAAGGGCTGTAAAGAAATTTAAATAGCTAGATAAAGCTTTATCAGAGCCTGTTATAAGAGCTACAAAATCAGTAGAAAAAAATACATGCCACCTATCAGCAAAAGTAGCAGTTACTGACTGAGGACAATAAGCAGCAGGAGAAATGCAGCAGTATAGCAGTGGAAAAGCCCAAAGCCAACAAGAACACATAAGTCACCTCCCATGGAAAAGAAGGAGACTTGGTATGGTTTTAGGATGCAGTGTTTCTACTACATAAGGCCTCAGAGCCAGAGATCTGAAGATAATTCCAGAGTCCTTCTTTGACTGCTAAGAACACTTGCTTAGTCCTACTTTCTCTCCCAGGTTGTAGAATAATGTTTCTCATAAAGGAAGCTCTTTCAAGAACTCCAGGAAGGTGAGCAGCTTGGAATTCTTGACTTGCTGCATTGCCGTAGGAAGCTCCCATAGAAGGACATTAACAGTGCTCAACTTGGATAGCTCAAGCCTGGAACTAGGCATGGCCTTTCTTTCTGCATACATTTCAATATTCCTATTTTGGAGATAGAAAAAAGAGGTATAAATCAATTAAGGAGCTTAACAAAAATAAAATAAAACCATAAGCAAAGTTAAAAACTTGAAATATAGTGTGTGTATGTGCATGCGTGTGTGTGTGAGAAACTATTGACAGACAGTTTTATATAATTAAGACCAAAGTACCTGCTTGGCTTAAATCATCTTGAAATAGGCCAAAATGACAGTTCTGTGCCAGGAGCCAGACCAAAACCAACCAGGGGCCCCCACCTCCCTTGTAAGCAAAATTAAAGGTCAACTTCTTGCTAAGTTAGGTTCCTATCTCCCTGGCCTTGCTAGGTTCCTATCTCTCTGGCTTTAGTTTCGCCTTCCCGTAAAACCAGCCCTGCCCGTAAATCAGCCGTTAGGAACCTTCCCGCTCCCTCTTCTAAGCTTCCTCTTAAGCCAATAGCTAAAACTTTCTTTGTCCTCTAGAGCCTATAGCTAAATGCCTAGTTGCAGTTTTCTCGCGTGCTTCTATTTCCCTCCCCTTTACCCTCTATATAAACCCTGAATTTTCCCTCAATAAACGAGACTTGATCAGAAAGCCTGTCTTGTCTCCATTCTGTGCGTCTCCTGTTTCTCCCACCCTCAGTTCTTTTGCAGGTCTCCACATGTGTCCCGCAGGTCGGGGCAGTTCTGCCCAGAAGACCAGCTGCCCACACACAGCCCAATGAAAAAATCCATCATACAATGATAAATGGCCATGAATCATAGAATCAAGATTCAAATAATTTTGACAGTCTAAAATGTTGAGAAAACCCCAATAAAATGATCAGGAACAAATGCAAAGTCCTTTACTTAGGTTGAAAAAAATCAGCTGAATAGACAGGGGGATATCTGCTTAATAGCTGAGAGTAAAAAGATTGGGTCTGTTAGTTGATCACAAGTTTAACATATGATCATTAGTGTAATGCAACCTGTGAGAAAAATCACTATAATATTTATACTGTGGAAAGTGATAATTCCATCATTTTCAGATCTGATCAGACCACAACTGGGGATCTGACTGGGTTCTGGAGAACTTAGTTGAGTTAATGATGATGTTGACAAAATAGGGCATGTCCAGAAGAGGATGCCTGAAAGGGTAAGGCTCTAAAAATCATAACATAAATGGAGCAGAGAGGCCATCCTACAGAAGTGGAAATAAAGTCATTCTGTGTGACTCCAGAGAGGAAACTAGGATCAAGGTGGCAGATTTCAACTCTCTGTAAGAACAAGCTGACAGCCATTAAAACTGCCCTACATGACACCCATGGAAGGCAAGGGTGGGGACTCTGGAGCTGCCTGGGTTGAAATCCTGTCTCTGCCTCATATTGACTCTATAACCTAGGGCAGGTTATGGAATCCCTCTGCATCTCAGTTTCCTCATCCGCAACTTCACAAGAGAGTTATGAGGAATATATGAGCTAATATAACTGAAGGGCTTAGAAAGTGCCTAGCAAATCATAAACGTTACAGAAGTCTTTGCTATCAATACAAAGAAACAGGTTTTTCGTACAAGAGATTACATATCACTGGGGATCTTTAAGAAGAGGCCAGATGGCCTGTGATCAGAGATGTGGCTGGTTTTATTTCTGCAATGCAGCCAGTTGAGGACATGCTTTAAAAAAAAAATTATAAACCAAAACAAGACTACCAGCATGCAATTAGGGTGCAAAAAATTGCCTGATTTTATATTGTAGACTTATAACCCAGAGGCCTGACTTGGCCTCAGAATGAGTGTGGTAAAAGGGTAGAACAATATTGCTTCCTTGATCCATTTTCTTGTGGAACACCTAGGGGGAAATACCTAGTTATGAGCCCTTCAAGGTTGTGCTTTGTCCCAAATCACCTGCATTCCTGCTTGAGCATTCTTGTTCACTCCACAGGTACAAGCATCCAATACAGAAGTACCTGTGGGGAAATAGTATTATCCTATTACTTCTAGAACACTGCAGACTTTTCCCACCTTCATCGCATCTTACTCTCCCAACAATTCTGGGGGTTAGAGACTTCAATGGTTTTAAGCTCACTTTCCCATGAAGGAACTGAGAGGTTAAGCTTTCAGTCTGCAGTCATGTAACTAATTAATAGCAGTGCTGTGATTAGGTTTAAGTTTCCTGATAATCTACAATTACAAATTGATTCATTGAGCATCTCCTATACATTCAGACCTGTGCTACATACTGAAGTAGGACACCTAGTATCAGTCAAATCAAATCACTGAAACTTACAGTATTTAATCAGAAGTCATATCAACTGAGGCAACGTGGACTCCTGCTAATTCCTAACTAAACATTGACTATAGAAGCTCTCAGGACATTACTGTTTTCTTTTTCCTGACAAAAGTACCTGCAGGTCACCCAAAGGCCTTCACTTTGTTCTCTCACAGTAAGCAACATTTTGGAATGTTTTTATTCCTGCCCCTCGTTAGAAAATATCTTTCAATTCTCCTTCCAGTGCCCTGGTGAGGGACTGTGTCCCCACTCTCACATCAGTATCCCTGCCTTGGAGAAAATGGCACTACCCTTTGAAAAGGTCATCTTGCCACAGAAAACAGTGGTTAGATTTTTCCTGGGCACTGTGACTACATCCACTTAAACTTCGATATCAACCCAGAAAAGAACAAGGTATACCACCCTCTTCTGTCCAAAGACAGCCCTGTTAG
>PVKY010004691.1:0-18780 GCA_004027775.1 Bradypus variegatus
GTGGGATACGTGATCCTAAAGTTGACCCCAGCCTGTGGGACACCTGACCCTAAAGTCGCCCCAGCCTGCGGGACACCTGACCCTAAAGTTGCCCCAGCCTGTGGGACATTTGACCCCCAAGTCAAGGGCTGTTGAGGCGGGAGAGGGCGGAAGCAATCCCAGCCACGGCCTCCGGGCCTCATGGAGGAAGGAGGATGCTGGGAGCCGAGGTCGCCCCAGCACCCTGATATCCAGGGCCTTCTCTTCAGGGCTGCCCCCAGCTCGGGTGCCTGCCCCCGGGGCCAGCTGCCCGCCCCCCACTGGCCACCTTCCCAGAAGGGGAGGGGTCTGCAGGGTGGGATCTGGGGTCCCCAAGAGAAATTCTTTCCTGAGACTGGCGCTGCGGTTCTCGGCATGACTGGGTCACAGATGATTGGGTTTTTTTTTTAACATTAGTAGTTAAATATTTTTAAATATTTTTCTCTTAGTGTCACTTTCATAGTAAAACTCTAGCTAACATGTCAAATTCATAAGTTCACTTTTTCCATAAGTTTTTAATTCATCAATTTAAAAAGAAAAAGTTAACTTTATTTTAAAATGTATTTGAAAAGGCAAAGGAACTAGAATAGTTTGAACAATTTTGAGAAAAGAAAGTTGGGGAAATCACAAAGTCTGGATATTCAGACTAACTACAGCTACAGTGATCAAGAAAGCCTGGTACTGACCAGACAGATTCACAGATCAATTGAACAGAATAGAGCACCAGAAATAGATCCACACAAATATGCTGCATTGATTTTTCACAAAGGCTTACAAGCTACTTGATGGAGAACGGAAAATCTTTTCAACAAATGATGGTGCAGCAATTGGACATCCACAGGCCAAAAAAGAGAAACCTGTTCTAATCCTCCCACCTGATAGGAAAATTAACTCAAATGAATCATAGATTTGAATGTAAGATGTAAAACTATAAAGCTTTCAGAAGGCAACATAGGAGAAAAGTCTGGGGGGCTGAGGTTTAAGGCAGAGTTCTTAGATGTGACCCCAAAAGCACAATCCATAAAAGAAAAAAAAATCAGCAAATTGGACCTCATTAAAATTAAAAAGATTGCTCTGTGAAAGAGCAAAGGGGATAAAAAGACAAGCTATATTACTATTACAATTATAAAAATGTTCTTTTATGACATGTTATCACACTAATGCAAGGTATAAATACTAGGGTAGTATATGGGGATTCTATTTTATGCATGGTTTTTATGTAAACTTACAACTTCTCTAATAAAAAAAAGACAAGCTAGAAACTTGGAGAAAATAATTGCAAACTATATATCTGACAAAGGACTAGAACCCAGAATATATAAAGAGCCCTCAAAAATCAACAGTTTAAAAAAAAACACACAATCCAATTAGAAAAGGGGTAACAGAAATGAACAGACACTTCACAAAGGAGATACACAGGTGGCAAATAAGCACAAGGAAAGATGCTCCACATGATTCCCCATCAGGGAATTGCAAGTTAAAGTACGACGAGATGCTGTGGTACACCAGCTGGAGCGGCTAAAATAAAAAAGTGGCAGCACCACGCGCTGTCTAGACGCGGAGATACTGGGTATGTTGCTGGTGTGAATGTAAAATGGTGCAGTGCACCTGAAAAACAGTTGGGCAGTTTCTTATAAAATTAAGTATGCACTTACCATGCCACCCAGCGACTGTACTCTTGGGTGTTTATCTCAGAGAAATGAAAACTTATTTTCACACACAAACCTGTACATGAATGTTTATACTGCTTATTTGCAATAGCCCCAAATTGGAAATAACCCATACATTCTCCAACAATTACACGGTTAAACAATCTGCAGTGCCTCCATCCCACAGAATACCACTTAGCAAACTAGCGACACACCTAACAACTCAGGTAAATCACAAGGGCATTATCCTGAGTTTAAAAAGAGCCCATCACACGTAGTGTATGATTCTATTTATATAACATTCTCACAATGACAAAATGAAAGAAACGGAGAACAAATTAAAGGTTGCCAGGGTTTAAGGACAGAGTGGGATGCAACCATCAGGGGACGTGACATTGGGGGACGTGCAGACTAGTACTTTGCAGTGAGGGAACTTTTTGGTATTTTTATTGCAGGGATGGTTTTGTGAATAAAGTTGCATAGAACTAAACACACCCATGTGCACACACACGCAAACCAGAGCACGGAGGAACTGGAGAAACCTGAACAAATTCTTGACTTAATTGTATTGTATCAGTGTAATTTCCTGCTGTGGTTGCAAGTTGCCACCGCAGAAAGCTGGGACAAGGGACAGGGGGACCTTTCTGAACTACTCATGCAACTTCCTATGGGTCTATAATTATTATATATATATTAGAAAACAAAAATATTTCAAAATAAAAGTTTTTAGAAAAGGTGATTCATGAATACAGAAAAAAAAAATTATGAGGATGACACAGACCTGCATGAAGTCTCGGGGTCACCTTTCCTCTGGACCCTAGGGGGCCTTGCCCGACTGGGAGCAGAATCCCTGAACGTCCAGAGCCCAGACACCAGTAGATGTCAGAAACAAAACCCACACTTTTCCCTGGCTCAGGGAAGGGTCAAATTGAAATTCACACTGGCCTCTGAGTTCAAATGAGGCCTTGTTTAAAGTTAATTGAAATTGAATGGAATGACACAGCAGATGTCTTTGGGACAAGGGGGGCCTCAGACAGAAACACCACGTTTCATCAGCTCACAGACACACTAGCAAGCAGCGCCTTTCTTTCCCATTCGGCCGTGAAAGAAAACTCCGCTGCCAATTAAGCTGCGACACAATGCTTTCTTATCGCCTAGAATTTTTAATTTTGCTTATTGAAAGAGTTCTTTTAGACTTAATTAGACAGATTTTTATCACATATGACTATTGTGCGGGCATAAAAATGAAAATACAAGTGAAATAAATTGGTTGTTATTCCTCAAACTTCCTTACATTTAGGGTCCAACTCTTCCGAATTACTTTTCAACGCAGTTCCTCATCAACGTCTGGGTTTTTTTCCACACTCTGTCATCCTCTGTGCATTGATCCAAGAGCCCTGAGGATGTGGCATTTGTTAAAAGAATCCATAAAAGGATTAAAAGTCATTCATTCAAATGCTGGTGATTTGTGTACATGTTACCAGAATTTTTTTTAAGTCATTAGTGCAGGGCTCTTATGATGACTTAAAATGATCTCAAAATCATGTACAGTTTTCCTGCTTTGGATTCCTCTTTGGTCATGTTGCTAAACATCTTTGCTTTGCCCACATTCTCCATCCTGTCCCTACAACCATGGCATTCACAGGGATTAAAAGAAGGCTCCGCTTTCCAGCCCAGGGTTTCCTTCCTGTGTGCTGACACCTGGTCAGTTGCTTATTAGTTTCATGTGTGTTCACTCCAGAAGGAAACCTCAAGTTTGGATGCTGGTGACTTTATTTTTTGGGCATGCACAAGGAATTTCGCAGTGCCATGGCCTCAGCAAAACACCATGGACTGTAAGATCCATCCTGTTACAGAAATACTAACGTGGGGAAAATGTTTGTCTTGGAAATAATGAAATGTGGTAGGTGGACAAGTAAACTAAATAATTTCAGATGATGGCAAGTACTAGGAAGAAAATAAAGCAGGGAAACACAATCGGGCATGACTGGGGAGAGGACAGAGAGGGCCTTACTGTGGGGGTGAAATTTGAGAATAATCTGAGGGATAAGAAGGCAGCAGCCCAAGGAAAGTCAGGGAGAAAGTGTTGCCGAGTGTAGCCATCAGCAGAGATGGGATCATGCCACAGAGCAAAACAACCCCTGAGTCTCAGTGGCTTAAAACAACCAAGGTTCGTTTCTGATTTGTACTTCATGTCCATAAGCAGGGAGGGCAAACATCCTCCTTACTTCAAGCCCTGTCTGATGGAGAAGGCATCTTCCAAGCATCGACAGTTGCCATGGCAAAGGAGAAGAAAAGGGGTAGAGTCCATGCTGGTTCTGAAAGCTTCTGCCCAGAAATGGCACGTGCCGCTTCTGCACTCATTACCTGGGTGAAGAGAAGGTTCTAGGGCTATTTAATTCAGGGTGGTGGGGGGTGAAGCACATTCTCCCCTGTGCTTGTGAGAAGAGCCAGTACTCTTTGAACAACACTACCACTGACCGCCGGGTAGAGAGGATGGCTGCACACACACGGGGTGCAAGCAAGCCTGGTGTTCGGGGAACAAGAAGGCCTGTGTGGCTGGAGAGTGGGGGGCAAGGAGACAAGTGGCAGGAGAAGACAGCACCCTGAAAAAGGGAACAACCTTGTCCTTGAGGCCCAGCCATGCTCCTGAAAACACACCTTCATCCTAACCATGACCTCAAATGCCTGTGGACAGAATTAAATGACTAATTGTATAATGAGGTGGCTGAATTACACCTAATTTCCACAAATGCTTTTGTTGAGCAAACATTGCAATGCCAGAATGAGGTTTTCAATCATTTAATTAGGCTTCCAAAATGATCCAAAATCAGTGTTAATCACAGTTTTTATATAATACATTTAATGTGTCCTTAAATCCATGGCTGTGGCTCAGCGTTAATCCTGCAATTAAATACCTTGAGTAATTGATACACATTTAACACCTGGTGCTTGGGATTGTGAAAATAACACAATTCGGAATGCGGTGAAGTCCAACAGCCTTAGTGATCGTCTTTGGAATGGCCAGATGGGGTGGAACCGGGTCCTCGGAACTGGAGGTGGTTGCGGAGATGACTCAGGCATTATGACGAAGAGCTGGGGGCTCGGTGCGGGGTCAGAGCCGGCCTGGCATAGAACAATGCCGCTGTGCCCAGGAAAACATATGGGCACTGCCGGTCCCTCAGCCCCACGCCGGGTGGTGTTGAGTGCTCGGTCGGCGCCGCTCCTTCCTGCCTGGAGGCTGTGCAGGATTTGGCCATGCTGAAAACGAAGGGTTGAAAATCGCAGGTCACCTGTGCCTTTGCAAATCCGGCTGTAGCATAAGGATCCCAGCCCCTGCGTCAGCTTTCCTGCTGGGGGTGCTGAAGGACACTGCAAGGGGCCAAAGGGTTGACATCCCTGTAAAGCTTTGATATCTCTATAAAGTTAGAGCCACAGAGAGAAACTGAAAGTGGTGGGAATTAGCAGGTGACCATTTGGTCTGCCCAAGAGATGTCAAGTAACATCTCAGCACCCCAGTTCTTCCTCCTGACTTTATCCATGAACAAAATAAAAGGATTTGTCACATACATATTTGTCACATTGATCGACTTAAAAAAAAAAAGAACTATTGAGATCATATTATAGGCATCTTAAGGTACAACTAATACGTAAACCTGGATATTGCCTGTCTTGGGATAGAAGTTTTGGCTTTTGTAATAAAGAGCCAAAATAACAATGGCTTAACTCCAGGAGTTTGATGTACGATGGCCAAACTCTACCCTTGCATCCTAGAATGGGCCAAATATCTATTAGGATGGAAGCTCGGAGTCGGGGAGTTGGAGTTTTGGGGCTCAAATCAAGAGGGTGCCACAGTATCTCCCACAAGCATCATTGCAGGCGCGGATGTGAATGTGAGTGGGCAGTGACCGGCCGGAGGGCAGAGGGCAGAGGGCAGCAGGGTTCCAGGGCCGCCCCCAACAGAACTTGAGTCCCAGCTCCCCCACTCATTTTCTGGGGGGGCAGAATTCTGAAGATACACCCCACCCCACCCCAAGATTCCCAGCCCCTGCCTGTTCAAACATTTATCTCAGCACTGCTCAGCGAAGGGAGTGTGCAGGTGTACCAGCTGACCTTAAATAGGGAGGTTATTCTGGAATTATCTGGGTGGGTCCAGTGTAATCACAGGAGCCCTTAAAGGCAGAAGAGGCAGTCAGAGAAGGCAAGGAAAGGAGGCAATAAGGAGGAAGGGGGAGGAAGAGATCCTCGAAGCAAGAGACATACCCAACCTGCCAGGGCTGGCTTTGGAAGTGGAGGCAGCCACGAACCAGGGGATGTGGGCAGCCTCTAGAAGCTGAGACCAACCCCAGCCCACAGCCAGCCAGGAAACACGGACTCTGTTCTCCCATTACATGGAACTGGATTCTGCCACCACCTGAATGAGCTTGGAAGCAGATCCTTCCCTAGAGCCTCCGGAAAGGACCACTGTCCTATAAAAACTCTATTTTGGCCTCTTGCAATCTGCAGCACAGAACCAGCCAAGCTACACTGCACCTGGACCCACAGATTGTGGGGTAAAAAGGGGTGGTGTTTTAAGCTGCTAAAGGTGGGGTAATTGGCCATGCCTGCAAGAGAAAATGTATCCAGTGACCTTGGGCAGGTCCCTTCTCTGTGGCTTATTTCCCTCATGGGTCAACCGAGAAGAATAACAGCAGTTAGGCCTTAGGACTGTTGTGAGGCTGAAAGAAGACGGTCCAGGTGGCTGGTGTGTAGGAGAAAGGACTCAGCCTGTGTGGTGGTGATTGTCTCTATCTTGGAGATGAGTAGGGGGGTGGCATCAAGAAAGAGAGGGAAGTGGGGGCTTTACAGGCAAAACCTTATCCTGTCTTCACCCCAACCTGACAAGGCAGGGATGATTATTAGCCCCACTTGCAAAACAGGAAATTGAGGCACAAAGAAATTAAATGGGTTTCCCAAGGCTACCCAGCCAGTAAGAAGCGAAGCTGAATTCCCGCCACAATCTTCCCAGCCCACTGCGCTGGCACCAGGAGTGACGAGACGCAGCCCGCGGGCGAGCCAGGCTCAGATGAAGAGCGTGTCTTGGCTTGAGACGCGATAACCACAGGCCTTCCGGGCATGGCCTGTGGCAGAGCTACTGGTCATTTCTTGTTCTGTCCAGGTCCCAGTGAAGTCCAGTGCCTTCCAAAGCGGGCTGCCCGAGGAAAGAGGCCCCCCTTCCACCTGTTCAAAGGCTGAAAGAGGAAAAGCAGATATAGAAAGCCCAGGACGGTGTGGGGATCCCCTACCCATCCGTCTGTCCGCCCACATTGGGCTCCCTCTCTGTGCCAGCCTTGTGCTTGGTGCTGGCTTACAGCAGGGAGTAACGCGGGCATAGTCCCTGCCAGGAGATGAGACAGCAGACAGGTACAGAGCCAGACAGGTGCCTAAGGTCACTGTGTAGAGATGGAGTCAATCAGACTTGGGTTCTGGGGTGTCAAGGCCTGAATGGGCGGTGGGGAAGGGGGTTCTGTGGGCTGCTGCTGCCACCCTCCGTCCACCTCTCAGCAAGATTCTGCCTGACTATCTGGGCTTGAGGGGTCTGGGGTGGCCCACGGTCCCCTGGGAGGCAGGTGGGGGCTGACTCAGAGACGTGCCAGAACGTGTGGTGGGAGCTGAGTGGGAAAGTCTGCACTGTGGCTTGTCCCACCCAATGGGGCTTAGTCACACTTCACGGCAAAGACCTGAACTCCCTGGGACCTAAGAACGAGCAGGAAGGACGTCAAGTGTGGCCCTGAAGGAGCACGGAGGGGGGGAGGAGGTCGCTCTGGGGCCAGCACGCCCCACCCACCTGCCTCTCCCTCTGAGCCCCATTTTCCAAGCTGTACTCAGGAAGGACTAGGGGAGAGGCCCCAGCCGGCACCCCCACTCCTGAACTCCGACATGTGTTTCTTCCTCCCTTACCAGGTGCATTCTCCTATAAATCGATGCCTTCTCTTCTCTTCTTCTTCTCGGCAGCTGTCAAGTCGAACCGCTCCTGGGGCCACCCGGACACCCGCGGGCAGTGCCTCCCGGTTCTGAACAGCGGTGCCTACGCGCGGATCCACGTCAGTGTGCACTGCTTTAAATCATCTTAAAAATGGACTTGGGGTGAGAGCTTGACAGATGAGGTTTGTTTTCCTACTGGGAAAACAAGCACAGCAATGCCGGAGGCAACCGCACAGAAGTCATGCAGGGCTAGAGGTTGAATAGGCCCTGACAGATCAGACGCGAGGCCTCCAGCTTGGCCAGCAGCATAAGGGGCCCGTGTGAGGCCCTGGGGAGCTGTCTGCACGGCCGGCCCTGGACCCCGAGTCTAGCCGGCACGTAACCCACCACCGCTAACCAGCTCACTGTCCCCCAGTTGAGGTTGCTTGAGATAAAGCTGAGGTCAGCAGAGGACTTGAGTTGATTCACCAGTTTAGCAATGAGGGGTTACTAATAAGTTTAAAAAAAAAAAGAGCAAAGGCATTTCCGGAAGACATGTGAATGCCCAATGCCCAGGTGAAAAGAAAGCATCGCTTCTGGGACCATCAACTGAAAAGTCTGTGAAAACGAGATTGCACTTTTTACTTCTCCGATTGGCAATGAGGTTAAACACAGCCGACACCCCTGAGGCCACAGGAGTTGGGGTCACACACCCTCCTTCCCTGCCATCAGGCGGGGAGGCGGCAAACTTTTCAGAGACCGATGTGGCAACATTGGTGTAGTGACTAATCACTTAGAAATTTTTCCCTGCAAATTAAATTCACAATAGGTGTGTACAGGGTGGTTTGTTGATGCCAAGGAAATGGCAAAAAAAAAAAAAAAAAGTGAGCTCTCCAACACAAGGGGCTTGCCCCGCTGGATAATGGGACATTCGTGCAATGAAATGCAATGCATTCATTTAGAAAACTGCAATAGCTCTACACTTTTTTACTTAGAAAGATGTCTATGTCATATTATTTGGTAGAAAAATAGCAAGTTTCAGAGCAACACATGAGCACTTTCCCACTTATGTAAAACTGCTTCTACAATGGGGCGTGAGTGTGCTTGGGCACAAAGAGCTATGGGAGAAGATGGGACCAAAATGTTAGCTCACCACGGAGAGAGCTGAAGGGACTTTAATTCTCATCTTTGTGCTTTCCTGTGTGGCTTGAACTCTTTACAATAATCATGTATCATTTTTATAATCAGAAAAAGTACAATAAAATGGTTTCCATTTTAAGAAGATGAGCGCATTTAATGAGGCACAAAGAATGAAGGCAAAGAGCCTTACCCAGCGTGGATGGAGGACAAATAGCCTGGTACCAGGGGGAGCAGAGTCACCCCTGCCAGGGTTGCTTCAGCACGCCCTGCCACCGCCACCCACCACCACTCAGCCCCCACTTCTCTGGGCAAGTGCCCACCGTGCCAGAAAGCAGGGCCCCGTGACCACCCAGCACTCAGAAGGACATGCACCCGGCCAGCTGGGCAGCTGAGGCCATCACTGGGGGCCGGGTTTGGGGTGCAGGGCAGGACAGGCAACAAGAAGGCCACTGAGGCCAAAAAGTCTAGAGTCAAACCGGCTCTCCAGGTGTCAGCCGGCAAAGGGCTCGAGCTCTTTAGACCTCAGCTTCCGCTTCTGCTGGCTGCTGCAGAACCGTGGGAAGGAGGCAATTCCCTGAGCTAATGCAGGTTAAGCCTCAGCCCAGCATCCGGATGGGAACCAAGGCTCCATCTGGGCGCAGGTGGTCAGCAGGAGTGCTCAGCATCAACAGGAGGATGGTTTCTGGCCTCTGAGGAGGTCGAGGCTCTGGAACTGGGGGCTGGGCACTGACAGTCCAGGGCAGGGTCTTTAGCAGAAGAGGGGTGGCCTCTCCTGATCCCAGACCAAGAAGCTGCCTGGAGAGGCTGGCAGCCCTAGTGCTGGGGAGAAGAGGGCTTCCTTCCACCTCACCCCCAAAAAAGCATTTCAAGCAGAGGCAGATTTCAGAAACATGCACATTCCTTGAGCGCCCACTGCACTGCCACACACCTGCACACTCATTGTTTTTGCTTCCCAGCCACGTGTGATGAAGATGTTGCCAGCCCTGGTTTCGAATCAGGTAGCCACAAATCCCCAAGGGGAAGTGACCACCGAAATCACACAGCCAGTGAACCTGAGGGCCGGGACCGCAACCCAGATGTTGGGTCCCCAAGCCCTAAAGGTAGGGAATAGGAAACCACCCCGAGCTCTCTCCCACCGCAGGACCATGTGATATCTGCTAATCCCCAAGGTCACGGCTGCTTCCACACCCATAGTGAGTGGGGGCAGCTTAGCATTTCTGTGATTCAAATTTGAGTTAATCTTGCTCTCAGAAGCCTCCATCATTACCGTCAAACCCTGCAAGAGAGAGGATCCTATATTTCAAAGGTGCTCTGTACATTCCCAAAAGCTGGAATACATAAACATCCCCGGGACCCAAGGACAAAGACCTCTTATTAGTAGGGTTGGGAAAGCAGCCAAGGCCCCAATTGTATTTTTCTGAGGCTGCCACCGCAATGTGTAGACTGAAAAGAATGTGCATTGGGTGACGGTTTGCTCGGGACACCAGAGATGCCTGGAAACTGAGGGCGCCTTTCACACTTCGGAAACCCACATGTCTTCCAATGGCTACGAAGCTTCACATCCTGTTGGAAAAACACAGGGAGGAGAGGAAAGCCACACAGATGCTAGGAAAGTGCTTTCAGGGCCAGCCCAAAGGCAATGTCCCACACAAAACCTGCTCCAGGCCACTTCCCTCTCGGAGCAGTTAACTGCCTTCTCTTTTTCATGACGGCAAATGCTTGAGTGGTTCTTACCAGGTGACAGACCCTTCCCAGGCATGATCTCAGCATCCACCCCCCACCTCCAGAAGCCTGGGTGGAAAGTGCCATTATGACCCCCACTTACAAATGAGGAAACTGAGGCTGTGGGGCTGGGTTCATTTTATACTCTCTAATCACCCACCCAACCCCCCAGCCCAAGTGCTGTTGGCTCCACATCAACCAGCAGCCAGAATCCTGATGCCCTGTGAGGTCTGTAGCCCAGGTCGTCGCACCGTCACCATGTCGGTTCCCTGGTTCCACGCAGGCACTATGATTATGTCAGGTGTTGTCCCTGGGGGATTGTGCTAGTTTGGATATATTATATCCCACCAAAAGCCATATTCTTTAATGCAATTTTGTGGGGGCAGCTGTGTTAGTGTTGATTAGGTTGGAACCTATTGATTTTTTCCACAGAGATGCAACTCAATCAACTGTGGACAAGAGCTTTGATTGGATAATTTCCATGGAGGTGTCACCCCACTCATTTAGGGTGGGTCTGAATTAAATCACTGGAGCCATATAAAAGAGCTGACAAAAGAAGGAACTCAGAACAGCTGTGAGTGACATTTTGGAGAGCAACTGAGAGAGACATTTTGGAGACGGCCGTTAAGAGCAGACTTATGCTAGTCCAGAGTTTGCTCCAGAGCTGCAGCTAAGAGAGGACAAAACACCCTAAAAGCAACATTTTGGAGAATGCCATTTTGAAATGCAACCTGGGAGCAAGCGGATGCCAGTCATGTGCCTTTCCAGCTAACAGAGGTTTTCCAGATGCCAATGGCCTTTCTCTAGTGAAGGTACCCTATTGTTGATGCCTTACCTGGGACACTTTATGGCCTTGGGACTGTAACTTTGTAACCAAATAAACCCCCTTTATAAAAGCCAATCCATTTTTTGGTATTTTGCATAACGGCAGCATTAGCAAACTGGAACTGGGATGCTGGGAGACACAGGGGATGCTGGGGAAAGGGTATACAGGAACTCCCTACACTATCTTGTTAACTTCTTGTGAGTCCAACTTTATTTCATAGTTAAAAGTTCAAAACAGCTTCCATGCTCCTCTAGATTGCATGGAGAGGATTCTCTAATGTGCCCAATTCAGAGTTCTATGTGGTCTGTAGGTGCTGCCTCCACCTGGCCCTTCCCAGGCCCCCAGCAGAAGCTTCCCCTTCTCTTTACTCTCCCAGAGCAGCAGAAAATGAACCTGCCTCAGTGACTTTCAAAATGGAGAACTGGGAAGGTGGTGGAGTGGGTGAGGCAGAGCAGGCTTCTTCTCTGTGAAAGAAACTAGAGAGAGGCCAGAGGATGCCTGGGACCATGGTTTCGGGTGTGGCTGGCTGTAGAGGGATCCCTAAAGTATGTGGTGGGGACCTGGACAAAAATGTAGAGAAATAGTGCTTTGAGGGACAAGGTGAGTTTGTCCATCTGGGACCACCTCCCAGGGCCAGCAGTGGTGAAGGCCACAGGGCAAGGTTTTTGTAAGCAGCAGCTCCCCACTCCCATGCACCCACCTTGGCAGTTAGCTGGGGGGTGATCCACCAAAGCCAGATGGCCAGGAGCTCCCATGAGGGAACCTCGGAGGCAGCGTTTGCTCTCCCCCATGGAAGTCTGGGGTGTGCACTGGCAAGAAGCAGGGGATAGGAGAGAGTACCGTATGGAAGCATCAGGCGCCCCTCCCACACCCCAGAGGCTCATGGGAGCATGGCAGGAGGGAGCGAGGCATGTTTGATCTGGAAGGTGCCCTTAGCAGACTCCCTGCCAAACTGCACAGGGCCCACATCACACACCCAGGGCAGGCAGTCCCCAGTGCACGTGGGAAACTGTTGCACTGATTCATTCCTCACCCAGTTTGGACTCCGTCCACTGCACAGGAGAAGACCTACTTGAGAGCACCACTGCTGGTAGGTTAGGGACCCTGCACTCCAACAATCTGCAGCTCTACCAAATTATATATAAATGCTCAAATAATCCTGCATTTCCCAAAATAACTTTATCAAGACAAGCAAATGCCCAAAGCCAATAGAAAATCATAAAGCACTTGAAGAATCTAGATGATATTGACAAGGCAAATGAACAAATTAAAACTCCAGAGGAGACAAAAAGTTTGGAGCAATTAATTGAAGAATGCACACAAATCCAAAACAACTTCAACAAGATGGCTAAAAACATAAAGGACATTAAGAAGACTCTAGAAAAGCATAAAGAAAAATTAGATAGAATAAATTTTAAAATAGCAGATCTTATGGAAATAAAAGTTACTGTTGCTCAAATTAAAAACATACTAGAGACTCACAATAGCAGATTTGAAGAAAGAGAAGAGAGGATAAGTGAACTAGAAGACATACAATTGAATGTGGACACAAAAAAAGAACAAATGGTGAAAAATTTTTAAAAAAATTGAAATGAATCTTAGGGAAATGATGAACAACATGAAGCTCACAAAGATAAGAATCATTAGAAGATGGGAGAAGGAGAAGAGAAGAGCAAAGGGCTAGGAAATGTGATCCAGGACACAGTTGGGGAAAACTTCCCAACCCGTCAAAATGACAAATATGCAAGTCAAAGATGCCCAATGAACTCCAAATAGAATAAATCCAAATAAACTCATTCTGTGACGTATACTGATCAGATTGTCGAATGCTGAAGAGAAGGAGAAAATTCTGAAAGCAGCAAGAGAGAAGCAATTCACTACATACAAGGCAAACAATATGAGACTAAGTACTAACTACTTAGTGGGCACCATGGAGGCGAGAAGGCAGTGGTATGACATATTACAGATTTTGAAAGAGGAAAATTGCCAACAATGTTTTTCTTCATCCAGCAAACCTCCTCTTCAAAATTGAGGAGGGTTTAAAATTTTCACAAACAAATGTTAAGAGAATTTTTTAACAAGAGAACTGTCCTCTGCAAGAAATATCAAAGAGAGCTCTACTGGCTAAGAAAAAAAGAAAGGAGAGAGAAGTCGGGAGAAGGGCACAGAACTGAAGAGTATTAGTAAGGGTAACTTAAAGGGAAAAAAGAGAGGGAAAAATAGATTTGACAACTAAAACCCAAAGGATAAGATGGCTGGTTCAAGAACTCCCCTCACAGTAATAACTTTGAAAGTAAATGGATTAAACTCTCCAATTAAAAGATACAGTCTGGTAGAATGGATTAAAAAGTATGCTGTTTACAAGAGACTCATCTTAGACTCTGTGGTCCAAAGAGACTAAAAGTGAAACGACAGAAAAAAATATTCTATTCAAGCTGCAACCAAAAGAAAGCAGGGGTAGCTATACTAGTATCAGACAAAATAGACTTTAAATGGAAATATGTCATAAGAGACAAAGAAGGACACTATGTATTAACAAAAGGGACAATTCACCAAGAAAAAATAACAATCATAAATGTTTATGCACACAACCAATGAGCTCCGAAGTAATGAGACAAACATTGGCTAAACTGAAGGGAGAAATAGGCATGTCTATAATAATAGTGGGAGACTCCAATACACCACTCTGTCCTATAGAAAGAACAACCGGATAGAGAACCAATAAGGAATTTGAGAAACTAAACAATGTAATAAATGAATTAGAGTTAACAGACGTATATAGATTGTTACATCCCAAAGTACTAGAATATACATTCTTCTCTAGTGCCCATGGAACGTTCTCCAGGATAGACCAAATGCTGGGACACAAAACAAGTCTTAATAAATTTAAAAAGATTGAAATTATTCAAAGCACATTCTCTTACATAATGGAATGAAATTAGAAATCAATAACCACCAAAGAACCAGATCTTTCACAAATATATGGAGGTTAAACAACACACTCCTAAAGAACCAGTGGGGCAAAGAAGAAATTGCAAGTGAAGTAGGTAAATGTCTAGAGATAAATGAAAACAAGAACACAACATATCAAAACCTACGAGAAACAGTGAAGGCAGTGCTGAGAGGGAAATTTATAGCTCTAAATGCATAAATCAAAAAGCAAGAAAGAGCTAAAACAAAAGAACTAACTGAACAACTAAAGATGATAGAGAATGGTCAGCAAACTAACCCTAAAGCAGGTAGAAGAAAAGAAATAACAAAGATTAAAGCAGAAATAAATGAGCTGGAGAACAAAATATAAAGAGAATAAATCAAACCAGAAGTTGGTTCTTTGAGAAGATCCACAAGATTGACAGACCCTTAGCTAGAGTGGCAAAATAAAAAAGAGAAATAAGCAGAATCAGAAATGAGAGTGGGATAATTACTATGGCTCTCAAAGAAATTTAAAAAAAAAATCTTAAAAGGATACTATGAACAACCGTATGCCAACAAGCCAGACAATTTAGAGGAAATGGACAATTTCCTGAAAACACATGAACAACCTAGACTGACCCAAGAAGAAACAGAAGGCCTCAACAAACCAGTCACAAGCTATGAGATCCAATCAGTCATCAAAAATCTACCTACCAATAAAAGCCCAGGGCCAGATGGTTTCACAGAGGAATTTTACCAAACTTTCCAAAAATAATTGACACTATTCCTGCTCAAACGCTTTCAAAAAATTGAAAAGGAACACTACCTAACTCATTCTATGAAGCTCATATCACTCTGATATCAAAACCAGAAAAAGATACTACGAAATAGGAAAACTATAGGCCAATATCCCTAATGAATGTGTATGCAAAAATTCTTAACAAAATACTTGCAAATCAAATCCAAAGGCATATTAAAAGAACTATACACCACGACCAAGTAGAATTAATCTCTGGCATGCAAGGGTGGTTCAACATAAGAAAATCAATGAAATAAAACACATTAACAAATTGAAAGGGAAAAGTCAAATGATCATATCAATAGATTTTGAAAAAGCATTTGTGAAAATTCAGCACCTTTTTTGCTGAAAACACTGCACAAAGTAGGAATTGAAGGAACTTTCCTCAATCTGATAAAGGATATATATGAAAAACCCACAGCCAGCATAGTAATCAATGGTGAGAGGCTAAAAGCCTTCCCCCTAAGATCAGGAATGAGACAAGGATGCCCACTGTCACAACTATTATTCAAATTTTGCTAGAATTTCTAGCCAGAGCAATTCACCAAGACAAAGAAATAAAAGGTATCCAAATTGGAAAGGAAGAAGTAAAACTGTCATTATTTGCAGATGATATGATCTTATATTTGGAAAACCCTGAGAAATCTATGACAAAGCTACTTGAGCTAATAAACAAATTCAGCAGAGTAGCAGGATACAAGATTAAGGCACATTAAGTCAGTAATGTTCCTATGCACTAGTAATGACATAACTGAAGAGGCAACCAAAAATAAATTTCCGTTCACAATAGCAACCAAAAAAATCAAGTACCTAGGAATAAATTTAACCAAGGATGTAAAAGACCTCTACACAGAAAATTACAAATTGTTACTAAAAGAAATCAAAGGGAACTTAAAGAGGTGGAAAGATATTCCTTGTTCATGGATAAGAAGGCTAAATGTTGTTAAGATGTCAATTCTACCCGAACTGATCTACAGATTCAACACAATTCCAATCAAAATTCCAACAACCTACTTTGCAGACTTGGAAAAGCTAGTTATTAAATTTAATTGGAAGGGAAAGGGGCCTCGAATTGCCAAAAACATTCTAAAAAGCAAGAATGAAGTGGGAGGACTTACAGTTCCAGACTTGGAAGCCTACCATAAAACACAGTTGTCAAAATAGCATGGTATTGACACAAAGATAGGCATATTGATCAATGGAATCAAATTGAGTGTTCGAATGTAGACCCCCTGATGTATGGTTGACTGATTTTTGATAAAGACTACAAGTCCCCTGTCCTGGGACAGAACAGTCTCTTCAACAAATGGGGCTGGGAGAGCTGGATATCCATATTCAGAAGAATGAAAGAGGACCCCTACCTCACACCCTGTACAAAAATAAACTGAAAGTGGATCAAAGACCTCAATGTAAGAGACAGCACAATAACACTCTTAGAAGATAATATAAGGAAACATCTTCAAGACCTAGTAATAGGAGGTAGCTTCTTAGACCTCACACCCAAAACACAAGCACAAAAGAAAAAATAGATAAATGGGAACGCCTCAAAATCAAAAGCTTCTGTGCCTCAAAACACTTTGACAAAAAGATGAAGAGACAGCCAACTCAAAGAGAGAAAATATTTGAAAACCATATATCTGATAAGAGACTGATATCCTGCATGTATTAAAAAAAATCCTAAAACCCAGCAACAACAGTACAAACAGCCCAATTATAAAATGGCAAAAGATATGAAAAGACATTTTTCCAAAGAGGAAATACAAATGGCTAAAAAACACATGAAAAAAGTTCATCCTCATTAGCTATTAGGGAAAAGCAAATCAAAACCACAATGAGATACCATCTCCACCAATAAGAATGGCTGCCATTAAACAAACAGGAAGCAACAAATGCTGGAGAGGATGTGGAGAAATTGGAACTCATTCATTGCTGATGGGAATGTATAATGGTACAGTCGCTGTGGAAGACAGTTTGGTGGTTTCTCAGAAAACTGGATATCAAATTCCCTTAGGATCTGGCAATTTCACTTCTTGGTATACACCCAGAAGATCTGAAAGCAGTGACATGAGCAAATATCTGTACACCAATGTTCAGGGGAGCATTGTTCACAATTGCCAAGAGATGGAAACAATCCAAATATCCTTCAACAGATGAGTGGATAAACAAAATGTAGTATATACATACGATGAAATACTATGTAGTGATAAGAAGGAACGAGGTCCTGAAACATATGGCAACATGGATGAACCATGAAGATATAATGCAAAGTGAAATACATCAGACATAAAAGAGATGTTGTATGTTACCACTACTATGAACTCCCTGGACAATGTAAAAATCAATGTCTTCTAATGTAGAAGAATATTGGAGACCTCAAGATAGACAGAAGATGGTGAAGGGGGAATGATAATCTATTATGTTCAGATATGGTGATTAGGGTGAATTTAATGATATGGGAATGGATAGGGGTGGTAATTGCTTGTTAATGGGATTAAAGTATCAGAGCTGCATTGAAGGGGAACAGGATTGAAAGGGGTTTTTTAAAGGCATGTATCCCACATACCAGCTTTGCAAATACAGATAGGTGCTTGCATGATACACTTCTAAGGCATGATACTGGTACAGAGAGTTGATGACAGAGTGGTATTTGGGGAAAATCTTTCTATTTCCTACTAGGACTATAATTAATAGGAATACCTTACTAGTACCCCAAAAATACTAGGGACAAATAATTTAGGGCTGAAATCAGTTATGAGGTGTTTCAATCAAGAGAATTGTTTAAAGTGGAGAGTGGTGAGGGGTATACAACTAAGAGATGATAATGTGAGACCTGGATGGATTATCGTGGACAGAACATATGCTATGTGAATTTAGGAACCCCCTACTTTACAAGTCAAGCCCTCAATCTTGAATTCTTGTGAAACTTATGATTGTAAAGGGGAGGCTATGCACACCTATAATTATGCCTAGGAGTCACCACCAGAGAACCTCTTTTGTTGCTCAAATGTGGACTTTATCTCTCTAAGCCCAACTGCAATAAATTCATCATCCTCCCCCCAACGTGGGACAGGACCCCCCCCCCAGGTGAATGAGTCTCCCAGGCAATGTGAAACATGGATTCCCGGAATTAGCTTTACCCTGACATTGAGGGGTTAAGAATGAATTTTTGACCAAAAGGGGGGAAATAAAGGCAGCAAAATAAGGTTTCAGTGGCTAAGAGATTTCAAATAGAGTTAAGAAGCTGCCCTGGAGGTTAGTCCTATGCAAGCTTCAGCTAGATAAGCCAAATGGCCACAGTATGATAAGTGCAAGTCAACAGTGGTCCCCAAACCCTAAAGAATATCCAGGTCCCTATCTGAGACTCTGTAAAAGTTTCAGTCACTAAGCTTATTCTTCAGAAACTTAAATCCTACAGAGAGCTCCTATGACAGCTAAGTTCCAAAACCCAGAGGCAACAGCCTCTTCAAGAACATCAACCAGATGGGTCCCCTTTTCCCATAATGTCAACACCTGTTTTCAACATGAACAGGTTAGGGCGGTCACTGCCTAGACATCCCTGAAGATCCAGAAAGTGATTAAACTAGAGGAAGGGGCAGCAACAGACAAGATGGAATTTAACAAAGGATGATGAATAGTGAATCTCTATATAATTTTCTTTCTCTTAGTTGCTAGGGTATTAGAACAGCTAGAAGGAAAAAACTTAAGTGGTGGAACTGTAACCCATAGCATTCTTTGAAATTTGCTCTATAGCTACTTGTTAAATTGTAATT
>PVKY010004692.1:0-18776 GCA_004027775.1 Bradypus variegatus
GACTAGGTTATTATCCAAGATCCAGTCCTTCCTGAATTTAAGATACTGTCTTCCCATTCATTTCTTTGAATGGTGAAAGAGGCAAAAATGTTCAGCAGTTTTCAATGTGAGTATCTTGACTGGTCTGGATTAATTAATTCATTTCTTTAACAGTTACTCATTTGCTTGTTCGTCTTTTACTTAAACTACATACCAGCTAACTCATTCAACAGGCGCCTGCTGTGAGCACCTACTGTGCGCCGGACTCCAGACCAGGCCCAGGAGGCCCAGCAGTCTGGCAAACCCGTGTGGCTCCAGCCTTCGTGCATCTGGTCATCTGGACTTGTCTGATGGACTCCTGTCCCCGTCCCATTCCAACCCCCCCCACCCAGTGGTCAAAGCTTTTGAAACTCCAACAAGATCACGTCTCCTTAAAAAAATATATGACATATAATGAGAAGTGGCTTTTAAATAACTGCAGAGTTTCAGCCCTGGGTCAAGAATCCTCCTGCTAAACCAACACAGGTGCTGTGTGGGAGTGGCAGGGGTGGGCACCTGGACCTCGTAACTATCCCCGTGATTGGTGCTTCTGCAGAAGGCCTGTGCTGAGTGTCACTGCAAGAGACAACCACTCTGTGGGATGTGCACGTTCTGTAAGGACTGTCCAGGGAGGCTGTTTCTCACCACACTGGGTCCTCTCCACAAAGGGTTCAGAGGAATCCCCTCGTTCTCAGTATCAGCCAGAGTTTTGTTTGTCCTGATCAACAGGTTTGCTTGATTCCCACTGGGACTGTGAAACCGACCAGGTTTCCCTTTTCATAATGCCTTTCTGGGAGCTCAGAGCTCCATTTATAGCTTCTCTGCAGGGCCAGGAAGCATCTGGAGCCCAGATGCATCCATGTTCACTGGGCTACGTCAGTGTGTTAATAATTTAGAAAACCTGCTGCATACACGTAGGATGGTAGAGCATTCATTTTTAAAATCATCTCATTTCTGGCTCCATTTTGTGTTCTTTTTTTTTTAATCTTTGTCATTCAGTTCACATGTAGTTTATCTTGCCATATATTATATAACCTTGTCAGCAACCTTTAATCCTTTCTGGAACTTGTTGGTACATGACATGGAAAGGAATAGAATGGAATAAACTGCAATAAAATAAAATAACAGTTTTGAGCTTGAATTTTTGAAAAATGTAAGGTTTACTTATACACCAGGATGATTTATCCATAGCACACATACTAAAATGAATATAAAGGGTGCCTTTATGACAATCTTCTAGCATCTTCTTTCCAAAGGGTCATCAACAGTGATAGACTGATAGTCCCATCCCAACTGATGCATCTGGCAGGGGCAAAGTTTTAGTGCCAGCATGTCTGCTAATCCACATGACCCTCCCAGCCCAAGAAAAAACAGCTTTCAGTGCCATTTTCACACTAACAAGCTTGAAGAGGGTGCCAGCTTTTTGTTCCCTTATTTTCCCAGCAATACCCCATCCTGCCATTGACCTCTGTATCATGGACATGCGCTAAAGGCAACAGCAGGAGAGAGTCCACAGACGCCCCTGACCTTACTTTTGTCAGAAGTGGGAGATGGAAGTGGTCTTTTGCAATCTCTCATGGTATGAGCATCAGGATCTCAATTTTTAAGCCAAAGTCCCAGCATTTTCAGGTGCAGGTCACCTATCTGTTAAAATGCCCCTGATGAGCCAGCACAGAGCACTGTCCATCCAGTGGTCACAGCTGATTTCTCTCACAAGCTGGACCCTCAACTAGAAAACAGAGCTGCTTTTCTTCAGTTCAAGTGAACAGATATTAACTGAGCACCTACTATGTGAACATCATATTAGGCACAGAGATGAAATGAATACAGAATATGCATGTGTGTTTGCACACACACAAATGAGCAAGCTAGCAAACAAATCCATGCACACATACTATGTGAATTTACTTGTACACGCATGTTCCTTGCTTTCAAGGACCTCACAGTCTAATCAGGCAGGAAGGTACTTTCACCGGCAATCCTGGCTCGCTATATTCTACCAGTTTCTCTGGAGACTCTAGAATGCAGTCCAGGCATTGCCTCCTCTGTGTTGCCTGTCCCAACTAATGCCCCCTGGGGCAGGAGCAGGTGGCTCACAGTTTTAGTGACAGGAGTGATTTTATGGCATACACTTGACATTTGACTTGTGCTCAAACATCTGCAGAATGAAAGAGTGAACAAGTGAGTGTATGAATGAATAAGTAGATGGAAGTTGCTATTTTCCCCGGCAAAACTGCTGTTTTTGAGCAGTTACTGTGAGCCAGGCACTGTGTTAAGAGCTTTTCACCGTTTATCTTATTTAATTCTTACAGGAGCCTTACGAAGTAGGAACCATTCTTATCTTCATTTTGCAGATGTCACTACTGAGCCCCCGGGACAATGTTGGACATGTCTAGGTTACACCTCCAGAAAAAGGAGAAGCCAGGAGGGATCCCAGGTCTCCTGACAGCTAAAGGCAAAGATAAGGGATGAGATGATTTCCAAGGTGCCCAGCTTTGGGTTCTGTGATTTTTCAGGACGCAGAAGTCTCTAGATCACAACTGAGAAGGAGGGTGTGGAGCGGTAGAGACCCAGCATGGACACCACTTGGGAGGAAGAAGGTTCAGTCAAGGTTATTACTTCCTTCTGAGATGAAGGTGGCTCGCAGCTCCCATCTGACCTCTTGCTGTGCCCCAGGAAGTCTCCCCAGGGAAGGGTGGGGAGTGGGCTGAGCAGCCCGGACAGCCTGGGGAGCCAGCCAGCCCGCCCTTCGGCCTTCCCTGAAAGTTGGTGGTCCTTCTTTTGCTTTTCTCTTTCCCCAGTCTCCTGAAGGAAGTGGGGGTTCGACACTGCAAAATAAGCAAACCAGGGCCCCAGCTGCTGGAAGAACATTTGCATCTTGCCCCATCCTGCAGAAATAGGAGCCACTCCTTTAATCCCAGTCACTGAGAGCCAGTATCTCAGGAGCCCACACAGTGGGCTCTAGTCATTCAGGGGAGTTGTAAAGATGTTCTCTGGCCAGGCCAGGATGTCCAATTCTGAGGCATTTTTGCAACCTTCAGATAAGCATAGCATGTTCTGCTGTCAAAAACTTGCCCACAGTAGCCAGGGGTACCTAGAACAGTCCAGAGGTCCAGAGAACACACCAGTGCAGAGGAGTGAGCATGGGTTTGGTTAGGAGCCTTGGGTGCAAAGTCCAGCTTTATCACTGACCTCTTTGTGCCTCAATTTCCTTGTTGTTGTTGTTTTTAAATAAAGATAGCAATCATACCAGCTGCCTCCGTTTGCTGTGAAAACGAAATGAAATAAGCCACGTCAAGCCCATACATAACACAGGGTCTGCAATGGAGAAGATGGGGGATTTGTCCCGGTTCCCTTGCTCCTGTGGGGTTTTAATCCAGGAAGGAAGCACGTCAGATCTGGGTTCTACAAGAATCCCTCTGGTCGCTGTGTGGAGAAGGACTGGAGGGAACAAGACAGGGCCACTGGGCAGTGCAAGCGGTTCACACTTGCCCTTCGGATCCAACTGTTCCTGGCTGCTTTGAGTACCCAACTGGCCAGTGGAGCCAAGCTCAGCATCTTCTGCTTATTGTTACTGTTTGATAATCAGTACAACTGCAGGTCTAGCACCATTATCTCCACTCTAGAGCTGAGGACCCTGATGTTGAGAAAGGTCAAGTCAGAGTCCATCGTGAGCTCATAAGCACAGAGACAGCATGCTGACCTTGGGTCCAGGGAGACTTGATTCCTCGTAGGGCACCAGAAGGCCAAAGTGAAAGCCAGTGACTGAGGCAGCTGAGCCAGATGGAGGTTTGTGTTGAGTCAAGCTAAACCTTTGGTGCATGGTTAAAAATTCATGCTGGGAGAGAAGGGTAAACTCAGTGCTGGGAGAGCTGAGGAATCCAGGACGAAAGGCAGAGAGTGGGCTGAGGCTGGGAACGTGAGTTGGGACTCCTGGATCCCTTTTGATGGGCCCATTGTGGGCCAAAGGGATTGGTCCCTTAAAACAGTAGTTTCCAGACCTGGCTGGACATCAGAATCACTACTGGCGCTGCACAAAAATACGGCTCCTCTGACCTCCATCCTGGAGAATATGAATCAGTGGGAAGGGGTGGCCCAGATATGGGGTTTCCATCTTCCTGGGAGACCGGGAACTAACCATTGCATTCAACTTTGGTAAAATGTGATAACAAGGGTTTATTATATTATTCCAATTCAATGTGTTTGATTCTCCCCCTCCTTACCTGCCTTTCTAGGGACTAGGGCATCCTCATTGCTAACCTTCCCAGATCTCTCTCCGATGCCTCGCCTCATCTGTATGGCTGACCACTCCCCTTCCCAACATCCCTGGTCCAGCTTCAGGTCTGTGGTCTCAGCCTGTTTTCCCATTTCAGAAGAAAACAGACTCTGACTTCTTAATCTTCGTGCAAGCATCCCTGCTTCCCACAGCTTTTGAATCATTGGGAACAGGCCTGCTGCTCGGAGCAGAGCTCCCTTAAATCTGTTGATATCTTGTTATAAATCTTCCTTGCTGCTCAGCCCCAAGGGCCTGACTCGAGGTCACTCCCTCATTAGAGGAATCGTGAGCTGGGGTAGCTCTTGGCTGCAGGGAAGGCTGGGAACCTGCCCAGGGTTGAGCTCGGAATTCACGCTCAATAAATGTGGGCCAAGCAGCTCCTCTTGAGTGCATGCTGATCATCGAGTACAGAGGAATCAGCCAGCCCACCCTCAGGTATATGCCCAACAGGACTGTGGACAAACAGCCACCAAGGTGTGTTCTAGAATGTTCATGGCAGAAACTTAAGGGGTAGACCCAATCTGAAAACCACCTAATACCCATCAGCAGTACAATGGATAAATACAAGTGTGGTTTCTTCACACAAAAGAGTAAAATACAACCTATACACAACATGGATGAATTTTACAAACGTAACACTGAACGAGAGTACATGAGTACACAAGTATATACGGTGTGATTCTACTGGTGACAAGTTCAAAAGCAAGTGAAACTAATGTAGGCGGTAGAAGTGCTCAGGAGGTGAAAATAAACTGAGATTTACACTTGTGATGTGTGCACTTTCTGCACGTGTATTACACTTCAATTTAAAAAAAAAATCTCACCCCAGAATGGTTCATACATGAAAACAGAAAAATGATAACACTGGATCCAAAAAACTTGCTGCATAGCATGGCTCTGTCCTTGTTTAGCTGTGGCCTCACCTCAGTCCCTGGGCCTCCTGGACCCTCAGAGTCATTCTTTATCTGCAGAGCAGGAGAGTTGGAATAGGTGGCCTCTGTCATCCGGTGGGTGCTGTATCTGAATGTGAGGCTCTGGGATTATCAAAAGGCCAAAGTCATATCCCAAATAGCTCTGTCTACCTCTAATATCTCCAATGAACATCTCCGGAGTCAGCTAAGCCTTAAGGGGCCCTTGATGCTCAAATAGGTCATGATGTCTGCTCCCTGCCAGGCTGTGCACTCCTCCAGGGAAGAGGGGTGACCACAGGGACCAGTGCTGTGTCTGGCCTCAAGTATAGGGTCAATAAACATCTGTTGACCTGAACATCTGATGTCCTCACTGGGTACAGTAAGGATAATAAAAACAACCAACGCTCATACAAGCCTTACCACGTGTGTGCCAGATGCTAGTCTAAGTCCTCTCCATGTAGTATCTCATTTAATCATCATAACATCCCTGTGAGGTAGGTTCTATTTACTAGTCCCGTTTTATAGATGCAAACTGAAGAACAGAGAGGGCACGTACACAGCCTAAAGTCACACAGCTAGAAATGGCAGGCAGGGGAGGGTTTCAAACCCAGGGTGTTGGCTCCCAAGTCCATGCATTTAACCCTCTCCCTAAAGCTGGCTGAGTTGTCCTGGCTTCTGGCAAGGCTGGGCATCTCTTGTCCTGGGTTGGCTCAAGCTATCCTTTCCTTTCGTCATTTTTGAGGCTTCCATCTTAGCCCCTCTTGGCCTTTACCCGCCTTTAAGAGGCCTTTAAAGTTTACATACACAACAGTTGCTCTGAGCCCTTCATCTTGTAAGGAAGGGCCTTGCTCTGGAATGTCCCCAGTCTGAATCCATCTTTGCCGCAGAACAAATGGGGAGGGAGGGCCATGCTGTGTTCCAGGCTCTGTCACATGTGTTCAGGAGCCCCTCGGTGTTTCCTCTTTGGTCTCCAATCTCCTTCCTGATAATGACCAACTATTTTTTTTTTCTCTAGATTCAAGAGTTACTGAGAAGTTCTAGCAACTACACTGGGGTGGGAGGAGTGGGCTCTAGTCACCCCTCTGAGCCCCAGTTGCTGCCCGTTAAAGTGGGAAGATTATTCATGTCCACTTCCTTTACCCAGGGGGCTGTAACCGGGACCAAGAGGAAAGTCAGGGAGCCTCACTGTCTGGTGTCAACTTGTGGTCCTTGGGAAAGTTTTAGGGCAAGGGAACCGACACTTTAGAACCCAGAGCACCGAGATGTGCTGTTATGCCACTGAGCATCTGGACCCCCATTTCACAGATATTGAAGTAAGGAGAGCTCACCTTGCTCTTTCAGGAAAGAGAAATCCAGGGATTCCCAATAGTCATCTTAGAGCCTGACCTGGGGGGCCACAGAGGGAGAAGCTCCTGCTACACACCTTTCCCAGAGACTCCAGGGCCATTTCACAATGTGTCTCACTTGTAAAATCTCCACAGTGGGGACAAAAATTGCACCAACCTCCACATATTGCTTCTGTAAGTATTAAATATAAAGGACTGGCACAGAACTAGGTACATGGGAAGGGCTGAATACCTATTAGCTATTCTTTTTACAACTACTTCCTCTCCTCTCCATCTTTTCCCCCTAGACCTGCAGGGGGAGCCCCTACTTCTGTCCCTGATCCTAAGACTTCAGGGAAATGAAGGACAGATTCCTTTTCCAGAAGATTAGGTTCATCCAGGTAATTCCTGAAGATCTCCCAAATCTCATGACCTGTTTCCTACTCCTAACAGTTTCTAGCTGTGTGTCTTTGAGCTAGTTACATAACTTCTCTGTGCCTTAATTTCTTCATCTGTAAAATGGGGTAATAACAGTATCTTTCACAGGATTCTCATGATGCTCCACTGAGTTAATATATATAAATGCTTAAAATAACATCTGACGGGAAGCATCAATAAGGGTTTGCTATTATTACAACTTACTCTGGAAACATTTACTATGCACCCACTATGTATGTATAGCCCTGGTCAATCAATGCATCAAGCCATTCAACAACTTACTCTTATTAAACGCCTCCTGGTCTGGCAAGCTGGGTCCTTCACATCTGTTCTTTCTGACCCTCCTTCCCAACAACTGTGCTAAGGTGGTGGGGATAGAGCTGGGAAGATGGTGTCCATATTTTGTTGAATCAACGCCCGGGTTAGACCAAGATCTCGTTTCACCCAGGTGGCCTGTGAGGCAGCGGTCTGGTCCCAGCTTTCCAGATGGCTCGGGGCTTTCTCCCCTGAGTCTCTATTCGGGGTGGATTTCCCCGTCCCTGGCTACTATCCCAAACAGCAGGGGCAGCCCTTCCCAGCGGAGGCCCGGCCAGCCAGAGCCAGGCAGTGGGAGACACGCCACCAGGCCAGGGTCTGTTAATCTTGCCTTTAATTGGCAGATGTGCTAAGCGACGAGGCCCAGGGGTGACCCTACAGATGGCAGCCTGCTCAGATCCGAGTGATTAACTGGGCTGGGAGCAACCAGTTCTGCAAAGGGCCGTGTCCATGCTGGTTCCTGTGACTGCACTTCTTACATCTGCTGCTTGGGTGCCACGGGGCCAGGGAGTGGCTTGGCCAGCCCAGGCCTTCCGTTAGCTTCAGGGCCAAGGCTCCTGATTAGATGCCCCTGGTTCACCGGGCTGGAAGGGCATAATGGGGAGGTGGGTTCTCCACTTTCCCTGGGACTCCAGGTTGGCTTATCCCAACCAGATTCCTTGGGAGGAAGGAACCAAACATTTCTGGAGCACTTACTGTAAGTACCTTGTTCAGAAAGAAAAATGATAACTACTAGGTTGAACTGTATGAAGCCATCATTTTTGCAGGTCAAAAATGGTTGAATAGTGACAATGTCATATGGTTCAATGGAGTATCATCTAATAAGTGCTTCCCGTGTGCCAGGCATTACTCTCATGTAATCATTGAATCTCCATAACTGCCTCGAGGAGGTGGGTACTGCTTGCTGGTGAGGGAATCTCCTTTCGGTGGTTTTGGGCCTCAGGGTGGAGGGTGTCCCCGAGAATACAGGCCAGCCTGTTGCCTCACCCTCTGCACCCCTGAGCGTGCCAGGCACCATCCTGAGGGGCTGCCAGCTGCCACCCCCTTACTCCTCCCAGGAACTCCACGGGTGCTGTCATTGTTGTTTCCATTTCAGGGATGAGCAAACCAAGGCCAGGAAAGGGGAGCAGCTTGCTCAAGGTTCTGTACCTGGTCAGAGCCGGGATTTGAACCCAGGCTTTCGTGGTGCCGCACGCCTGCTTCTGAACTCCACACTGTCTTGGGGAGTCAGTGGAGTGAGGGTGGGAAAGAAGCCCAACATGCTCCACTCAGCCCCTTCCTCCCTTTCTTTTCTGTTAGAGGGAGCAGCTGCCTGCAGGAATCACACAGGCGGCCTCTGGGGTTCCTCCATACCAAGGTTTATGGGGCACATCTGCCCTGCAGGGAGGCCCTGGCCCAGCTAGGGTCGGGGTGAGGAACGGGGTGCAGTGCTGGGGTCCGGTGTTGGGAAGCCGACTGCCGCCACGGAAACCACAGCCTCCACCCCTCACTTCCCCTGCCATAAAGGAGCGAGTTTCATCTCTGACTGCCCACCTGCCTTTGGGGCCTATCTCTCACCTCATTCCAAATGTGGGGAGAGAAACGCTATTTATGGAGCCTGAAAGGGCCCTGTCCTGTCTGCTGTGCCGCGTTTTAGCTCAACCACGTTTTAGCCATGTCATCTTGGACTGGATTCCTAACATCTCTAAGCTGCGATTGCCCTGAGAATGATGCAGGAAAGGTGGCACTCAGCTCACAGAGCAGCTGTGAGGGTAAAATGTTGTAAAACATGGGTTTAAGAGCCTAGAAAACTGGTGCAGAGTAAACAGTCAATATAAACTATTAGAGAGAGAGCGTGCAACAGAAAGGTCATCCCACCCCTGCCCTCTACCCTGTATCCTGCTCTAATCTTGCTCTACTTTTTTCACAGCACTTATCAGCACCTTAAAAGTTATAATATTTAGATATTTATTGGCTCATATATTCTCTTTTTTTCCCCACCAGAATGTAAGCTCCACAAAGCAGGGCCCTTCGCTGTCTTGTTCGCTTCTATATGCCACCCCCTCCCCTGATATTGGCCTTTTAAAACAGTGCCTGGCACATAGTAGGTGCTCAATAAATACTTTTTAAATAACTTGGCGTATTAATTAACGAGAGCTTCCTTCCTTTCCACCGACTGTGAAAACATCACTTGGCTTAAGAGCCGCAGCTCAGAAGTAGCTCATCTTTGTAGACGGTTCTCTCTCACCCAGCTTTGCCTCCACTGGATCCTGGAAGAGGCATTGTGAGTTTCCAAGGTCACCCTCAAAGGCTCCCTTCCCCTGCCTGCACCCCCAGCAGCACGTGGCTCCTACTTATATCCCTGGCCACCCGCCACTTCCCATGGCTCTGGTGGTCCCTGCCAGAGCTGGGGCCTCTTTCAACTCTATGCACACAGGGTCCCTGTCTGGCCAGTTCCTTCTCTCCCAATACAATGTTGGAAGCAACGCCTTTTCCCTGCCAGGAGCACAGAAAGAAAAATAAACACCCCATGCCACTGGCTCCAGCTCCACCTTCATTCCTGCCAGGGAGCGCTAGGTCCTCGGATTTTCCCTTTTCAGCTTGATTAATACAACACAAGCTCCCCACCTTCTGAGAAGTGTGTTTTGCTTAGCTAAGCTGACCTCAGCTTTAGCAGGGAAGAGCTTCCGATTCTTGTAGGCTAAAATCAGAAGGCAAAGGAAGGATTTGGCATCAACCAGTTGTCAAAAACACAGATGAGTTTTAGCAAAGCCCAAGAATCTTTCAAGTTAAGGTAATGACAAGGTGCCTTTTTTTGCTTCTTCCTGCAGGGGAGGAGTGGTGGGTGGGTTAGCTTGCTTGGGTCCCTTAAAAGCAGATCCCATCCAGAAGGTTCGGTTGGTGGCCACATCTGGAGCCCTGTGAAGCCAGCTGAGCCCTCTGCTCTTTGTTTACAGTTGGGCAGCAGGCAGCAAAGTAAGTCCAGAAAGGGAAAAAGTGGGAGGTAAACAAACATTTTCTCTCTGTCCCTTTCCTAAAGTCCCTTTCTCCGATCAAGAAAAGCAGGAGAAAAATGAGTGTGATACTGATTTCTCTAGAGCTCCGACTGGATCAAGGCATAGGCTGGTTTGACATGTTTGTGTGGACGTGCGTGTGCCTCCTGGAGCTGGAGAATTCACACCATCTAGGCATTTCCAAGCATGTCTCAAGTTAGCTTCTGCTAAGAGTCAACAGGTAGGATTCAGTTCAGTGAACAATTATCAAGTGCACAAGGCTGGTGCTGAGGACATGAGGGTGACAAGATGGCCCTGGACTGCCAGGAGCTTGTGGGGTGTTCTGTAACACGCCAGGCTAGGCTGGGCTTGCTGCGGGCACAGGATGCTCGCTGGGTGCATTGGAGAGAGGTGGGGGCAATGGCTTGTCCTTTGGAACAGCACACTCGGCAAGAACAAAATACAAAGGCCTGCTTTCATCTGGCCCCAGCTAAGCTGAGGCCACCCATCTGTACAGCTGGCTTCCAGCCCTGCCTGGCTGTTCAATGCACCCAACCCTGACAGCCAGTTCTGGTTGAGACCCTGCAGCAAAGGATTTTCGAGTTTGCAAGCTCATTAAACTAACAATATGGACAGCTCCCACTTTTTGAGGGTTTGCTATGTGCTTTCTGACACTGTCCTAAGTGTTTCCAATAAATAAATGGATTTTATCGCCCCTAACAACCCTATGAGATAGACAAGGCAGACATACATACAATTGTGTTTCAGAGTTCAGAATTTTTTGAATTTCAGACAGGTGGATACACTGGTTATACAAAACTTGTAGAAGATTTGGGAGGGTCCCCATAATCAGGCAACTTAACTCTTCTGCAGCCACATTTAGTAATATCACACTGGGAATAATAAGACAAAAGAGAGCCTCATGGCTCTGGTTTAGGTGCCAGATGAACTTTTGTCATGCTTATGAAAAAATTCTGGTTCACAGAGCCTTTTGGATTTTAGAATTATAGATAAAGGAGCTGTAAAGCTGGGACAAAATAGCTGTGAACCATGTATCTATAAAGACTTAATATCCAGAGTATAAAAAGAATGTCCACAGCCCAACCAAAAAAAGACAAACAACCCAATTTAAAAATGGGTAAAGGACTTGCATAAACATTTTTCCAAAGAAGATACACAAATTAGCATTTAGCATATGAAAAGATTCTCAATATCATCAGCATTAGGGGAATGAAAATCAAAATCACAATGAGATACCACCTTCTCACCCACAAGGATGGCTACAAGAGTGGAAAACAACAAGTGTTGGAGAGGATGCAAAGAAATTGAAATTCTAGTGCATTGTTTGCAGGAATGGAAAATGGTGCCGCTGCTGAGGAAGACAGTTTGGCAAATGCTCAGAAAGTTAAACGCGGAATTACCACATGACCCAGAAACCTCACTTCTAGGACTACACCCAAAGAAACTGAAAACAGGGTATCAAACGTGTACACCAACATTTATAGCAGCAGTATTCACAATAGCCGAAGGGTGGAAACAACCCAAGTGCCCATCAACAAATGAATGGATAAACAAAATGCAATATATACATATAATGGAATATCATTCAGCCCTAAGAAAGAATGAAGTACTGAGATGTGCTGCAGCATGGATGAAACTTGAAAACATTATGCTCAGTGAAATGAGCAAGACAAACACTGCAAGATGTCATTTATAAGAGATGTCTAGAAATAGCAAGTACACAGAGACAGAAAGTAGATAAGAGATTACTAGGGGATGGGGAAAGGGGGAGAGGGGAGTGTATGTTTGTGTATATGGAATGTCTGGAAATAAAATCAATAATGATAATAATAAAACGAAAGTGAAGCCCTGTTTGGCAGAGAGGAGAATGAAACATGGTGAGGTTAAGCTGGTAAGTGGTAGAACCAGGCTTCATGGCCAGGCAGACTGACTCTGGAACTGGGCTGGCAGACCTAAGGCTCTACACAGTCCCCCTTACACATTTGTGGGAACTTCTAAAGAGTTACACCCAGGGATGCAAAGATCCGCAGGCTCCATTTCAGCATACTTTCTAGACCTACTGCTTTCCTACACTTCAGCTCCTACCTTCAGAGCCAAACATACACTTCTCTGAACACATTGGGATCTTTAGTGCCTCTTTGGCTTTCGCAAACCATTCCTACTGCCTTGAATGTGTCCAACTTCCCTCACAGTCTGGCCAACTCCTATTCATCCTTCAAAACCCACTCAAATGCCCCTTCCTCTGTAAGACACATGCTGATCCCAATCGGCACAGAATGCATTGCTGTATCCTCCTTGGCCCTGCTCAGAGCTGCATAGACCCTTGTTAAACAGCCTGGTACTCTTAACAGTGAGCATTAATGAGATCCCAGGGGGCCCTGCCTGCTCTTTGAGAACTGGACCAGCCTGGCACCAAACCCCAGTTCTACTCCCTGTGGAAGTCCCTCGGTGTCACTGTAGCCTCCCTTCAGGCTCTTCCTTCTCAGCCCCACAATCCAGATAGAAAAATCCATGCCCTCCTGATGACCACCAAGAATCCACTCCACAAAGCATGTGTGAGAGGAACAAGCTGTACTGGGCATTTGTGGTTGGGGTGGATGGAGCAGAGGGGTCATTTACACTGTAGGACCACAACCCACCTCAAAATGAATGTGGGATGCCCTGTTCTTAAATATCCTTTAGTTGCCCCCTCCATGGGACAATTTCTTGGTCCTCTACCCCACAGTGGCCCAAGCCTGGCACTATCTCACTGCCCACCCCTCACCTTCCCTTGACCTCTTTTCCCACTCGTAGCCTCTGCTCCACCTTCTTAGGAGCGAAACCAACTCCTATTTCTTCCCTGCAGAGGAAATTCACCAGTTCTGTCCTTTGCTTGGGCCCCTCCTGACACCCTCCCATGCCATCCCCAGGCCTCAGCTTCCATCTTCTACTACCAGTGGCTCATCAAGAGTTTTCCCCAAAGCAGACAGCATCCTCCCTGAGAGCAGCAGTTGGAATTATAAAGACTATCCTCTGATTACATCTGTTTACTTCTCTGTCTCCCCCACACAGGTCCCTTTGCTCTGGGCTGTATCCTCAACCTCCAGCACAATGCTGAACACACAGTAGGTCTTCGCTAAGTGATTACTGAGTGAAGGAATGAATGAATGATAAATGACGAATACCCTGAGAGGTACTTCAGAGTGCTGGAGATTTATTTCCTGCCAAAGTGTGAGGGACATAAAAAGAGGCGTGTGTGTGTGTGTGTGTGTGTGTGTGTGTGTGTTCTGGCAGTAGGGTCATGGGTGTTTGGCCCAGAACTATGCACAGGTAGGATGAGACAAGCCAGGCCCATGAGACGAAGAGGACAAGCCCGGAGGCTGGAGGTCCGAGAGCCAAGGGCCCCCATGGGTAAGCTAGGTGCTGGGGCAGAGGCTCTGGCCATGGTTTCACCCTCCCTGGTTTGCAGCTGTGGATGGGGCATTACAGGTGAAGCCAGTGCTGCAGCACCCCGCTCCCCCCAGGCCGGTACAGCGGGGTATTTCAGAATGCATTTGATTTCAAATTGAAGAGTTGAGTGCCCATCTGCATCCAATAAACCATTACTGAGTCCCCACTATGTGCTACTCTGTGCTGGGTGCTGGGGATATAAAGGTACTGTATTCAGGGACCCACAGTTGGGGATGGGGTGGGGACCTAAACAGATGACCCTAATGCAGGGAGAGCCTGGAGGTCACGAGCTTGCCCTTTGGAGCGTGGACTGCCTGGTCCACCGAAACGTGTGACCTGGGGAAAGTCATTTTACTTCTGTGCCTGAGGTCCTTCATCCTTAAAACGTGGAAAAGCACAGTGTCAACCCCGCCGGACTGCCGTGAGTTTTAAATGCGTTAATATGGAGCAAGTCCTCCAAACACCAATGGCAGATGGTAAATTCTGCATGTGTTTGATAAATCACTACTAATAAGGACAACGAGAATTATTATTACACTGTGGGATAGCAATGGTAAGCCCTTGCCACAGTCCCAGAGGCCCTGTAGGATCTAGCTCTCTGACCTCACCTCCTACCAGCATTTCCCACTCACTCTAGAACAGGAGTGCTACTGACATCTGGGGCTAGATGATCCTTCATTGTGGGGCTGCCCTGAGCACTGCAGGAGGATTTACAGCATCCCTGGCCTTGACCCACTAGATACCAGGAGCACCACCGCCCCCTCTAGCCATAGTACAGACTGGAGGAATGGGGAATGGGCATGGCGTGCAATGGGCAGCCCAGGCTGCACCACCAGCCAGGGCCATGGGTGACGACACTGCTTTTCATTGTGCTGAAGAGGGCCATGGCATCACTGTCTGCCCAGGAAGAGGCTGTCCCTGGGTTGGGAGCTGGTTCTGAGCTCATAGATTCCTTTCTACTCTAACAAGATTGAATGCTATGAATCTGTACCCAGAGACTTCATCCATTAGTTGATTAAAAGCCATAGATCAGCCTGCCTGGGACTCGCCAGCACCATTATGAATAAGAAGTGTCAGGCAATCTTTCGGTGTAACCAATGTCATTGAAATTGCCATGGTGACAGTTAATAAAATTTCAGAGTCTTTCAGAGATCTGGCTCTGCTGCCAGGCCGTTAAATTTGGGATGGCCTTTGAAGTAGTTTGTATTTAAATGAGCCTTTAAGTGCCATATCTCAAAAGACCCAAACCCTTGAATTAAAAACAACCATCACTATCAGAAACAAGCTTGTCAAACCATTATTCCAATGATAAGGGCTGCTGGTTGACTGTGAAGAGAGTATGACTACTAGGTGACCACATGAATGATCAAAACTGCCACAGATCAAATCCAGGCTCTACCACCTGCTAGCTGTGGAATTTTTGGCAAGTTAAGTAACCTCTCTGGGCTTTGGTTTCATCATCTATACAATGGGGATAACAGTAACTATTTCAGGGCTTGTAGTCAGAAAAGGCTTAGAACGGCCCCTGGTACATGGCAAATGCTTATTCATTTATTTAGTAAGCATTTCATTGTGCATTGTGGCTCAACTGCTCACATCCCTCTGTTCCACACCCTTTGGCAGTACTCTCTTACCTGGACTATGAGCTGGAGCTTGTGACTTCATTTGGCCAAAAGGATGCAGTGGACTAGAGTGTATGTCCATTCTGAACCTAGACCGCAAGAGTCTACTCCCTTTCCTGGGTCCCTGGCATGGCCATGTGAATAAGCCCAGGCTAGCCTGCTGCAGGATGGGAGACCACGAGGATAAGAGCCAGTTGTCCCACCTGAGGCCATCCTAGAGCAGCCTATAGCCAGGTGACCCCAAACATGAGAGAGCCTGGCCTAGAAAGCAGAGCTGCCTCCACAAGTTACGGGTGACCCAGAAGATACATGGAAGATCCCAGCCAAGACTAGAAGAAATATCCAGCTGCCTCCCAGTAGCATGAGTACAAGTTTTGGGGCAGTTTGTTACACAGCAGTACCTAACTGATACAGGACCGATTATATCCTGAGAAGTATGCTAGGCATGGAGGAAAAAGTGGTAAATGAGATATGGCTTGCAACTTCTAGGGGTTGGCTGCCCAGTAGCAGAAACAACACCAAGAGGATATCCCATTGCAACTGGGCCTTGTAGGATCCCAGACTGAGAAGGGGAAAGGGCATTCCAGGCAGAAAGACCAGCACGTGCAAAGGCACAAAGGTGTAAGGACCATGAATCTGATGCCTCCTTGGATTTGGAGATAAATGCAGATGTTAAAAGTATTTCTTTTGAGGGATGTACCTATTCACTGTTGGTGGGGAATAGAATGGCACAACCTATTTGGAGAGCAGTGTGGTTGTTTCACAAGAAGCTAAGTATGGGGTTCCCATAAGATCCTGCAACCTCATTATTGGGCATATACTTGAAAGAACTGAGAGCAGGGACATGAATAGACATTTGCATGCTTGTGTTGATGGCAACAGTATTCAAGATTTGCAAATGGTGGAGGTGACCTAAGGGTACATCGACTGATGAACAGAATGCTGAACTGTGGTGTAGACTACAATAGAATATTGAGGAGCTGCAAGAAGGAATGAAGTTGTGAGGCATGCATCTAGGTGGACTGATCTTGAGGACATTTTGAGTGAATAAGTCAGAAATGAAAAGACAAACACCTCACTAATACAGACTAACCGTATTGTGCCAACTCTGAGAATTGAATCTTAGAGCACAGGTTATCAGGGGAAGGCTTATGATAAAGGTCCCTAGATTGTAAGCTCTTATAGCAGTCACATCTATCTATTCCTGAGTTGTAATGATTATCTCTAAATTCTGAGATGCTGAGATACTGAGAAAAAAGAAGTATTTCTTTCCCCATCTATTGTCATTCTCCAGTGAGCAAGGTATCTGAGCATGTGATCCCTTAACAGTGAAGGAATGGGGAAGGGAAACAAATATTTAATGACTTTCTCTGTGCCGGAGCTCAGTACTTTAGATGGGCTCACGTAGTTGCCTCAACAATCTAGCATGGTAAGATTTTTCAGAGAGGTTAGGAAACGTGCTAAGACTGTACAGTTAAGATGTGTGCAGCCCAGGTTCACTGCCTGACAGGGTGATTCCATGCCCCAGCTTTGAGATCAGAGACAAGCGCTCAACTCCCAGCTGTGTGACCTCAGGCCACTTGCTTGAGCTCTCTGACCCCAGTGTCCTCTAAATGACATGTAGGAGGTTATAGACCCACAGTAGTTCTTTCTCTTGTTATCATTCTTCTCCCATTGATGCAGCTCTAAGCATTGGCATCCACAACTGCCACTAGGCATCTTTGCACAAATGACTTGGCCTTGCTAAGTCTCAGTTTCCTTCTCTGTAAAATGGGTATGAGAACACTACTTAATGTCAAGGATTATGGTAAAGGTTAAATACTGTTGTGTAGATGAAGTGCTTGGCACATAACAAGGGCTGAATAGTTAGAAACCATTTATTATTATGATTGATTATAATTCAAAGTAACCTGATTTAACAGATGTCAGAGATACAAATGTTAGAGAAAAAGGGAGAGTAAAGGGAAGGAGTGAAAATGTATCTTCTCTCTCCAGCATGGGAGACCTGGGGCCTGCAGGCCAGGGAGAAGGAAGGCAGTCACCTGAGGACCTGCCTTCCCTCCTCCAATACGGCCACTGCTCGCAGTGAGGATACATCATCGAGGCCCAAGACATGCAGGCTACACACAGCCTGCCCCGCTGGGCTCCCTGCACACCTGGACTCCTTCTGCTACCTCTAAGGAAAGTTCCATGTCAGGCTTTACCTCGGGAACCCTGGATGAACCCACATTTGTCCTTCCTACTTTTGGCAAGGCCAGCTTCATGGGCGTGCAACCTATGCAGTTGCACAGGGCCCTGTGTTTAGAAAGGCCTGGCACCTGCGTTAATGCTCTGCTGTCACATTCTTGAATTTCTTAATCATTTTGTAACATGGGCCTAGCATGTTCACTGGGAATTATGCAGACCATCCTGCTTTGGGACTACCCAAGGGTGGATAGCTTAAGGGTCCCCAGATTAGATCTGCATCAGCAGGGACCAGAGCTGCATCCTCCACTGGTCAGGGAGACGGGTATTTATTCATTCAACAAGCATTTACTGAGCAACTACTGTGTGCCAGGCACAGGGCTTGGTGCTGGGGGGTATATGCAATGAATAAGACAAGGTCTTTACCATGAAGAAACTTATATATCCCAACTGCAGTCTTGATGACCCCCCTTAAATCTGTTCCCTTCTCCTCACCCCTGGACTTCTCCCACTCAATAAATGGTACTGCAATCCCTGGTCTCTCAAGCCAGAAACCTGTGAGTCCATTCTTGATTCCAGACCGTTCCAGAATGGTCTTTCTGCATCCATTCCTGATCCCTCCCATTTATTCTCTGCTTCTCAACAGAATTGAAAGGTAATTTAAGATCATATCCCTCCCTTGTTTAAAACCATCTAGTGGCTTTGCTGCCTTTAGAATAAAATCCTGACTGCTAGCCTTGGCCTCCAAGCGGCAGGCTCTGCTCCCCCCAGCCTCAGCTGCTGCTGCTCTGCCCCTTGCTCAGGATCAGCCAGCCCCTCTGGCCTCCTTCCAGTTCCCTGAATGCAGCGAGCTCTTTCCCGCCTCAAGGTCTTTGCTATTGCCTGAACTTGGATCACTTTCCCCTGTGGTTCCCTAGCCGGCTGCCTCTCCCTTCAGTTCTCACCAGAAACGTCACAACGTCAGAGGCCTTCCCCAACCACCCTGTCTCAAGGGGGCTCAGCCATGCCCCATTATTCCGTATTACATCTTGTTTGTTTTTTACCCACCAATTATCGCAATTTACAACTACTTTATTGATGTATTTTCCTAATGTTTAAAAACCTCCCCTCCACGCCCCACCTCTGGAAACCACAAGCCACATGAGGACAGAGACTGTTTCATCTGTCCATGTCACGAGTCCCTCTTTCATCCCCAGCACTGAACACGTGCCTGGCACACGTGCTCAATATTTGCCTGTGGAAGGAAGTCAGGAGGGGAGGGCGGG
>PVKY010004693.1:0-18766 GCA_004027775.1 Bradypus variegatus
TGGGTGCTCAGTGTGCACCGTGGACTCGAGAGCCACGAACCCCGAATCTCGTCAGTCCAGGGGTGCAGCTAGCAGGGGCTCTGTCCCACACGGCAGCGCTAACACAAATCCCTGTGAAACAATTTAGTCCTTGCACGGTCCTGGGTCTCTTTTTTTCCATTTATGAAGACCAGATTTCACAGCTCGATTCTCTTGGGGCGCTCAGGCACCCCCATGTTTTCATGGAGGAGGGTCCCCACCTCCAATGACAGAAAGGCCCGGCCCATCAGCTCGGGTCACTGCCTGATGACGTGACGGAGGCTGGATGCGGCACGATGCGAACCTCCTCTGCAGAAAGCCTCTGTTTCCCGCGCTCGGAGTACCTTCCCGAGACGGACCCTTGCGCGTGTCGGTGGCAGCGCCTCGGCTTCCTGTGCGAGATGCCGTCAGCTGCCGCGACGGTGCGGAGCTCACTGATCATCCTCCCCGCCGCCCCTCGGAGGGCCCCGGAGGAGAGGAGCCCGGCTGGGAGCCCCCGCCAGCACCCGGCAGTGTCCACTTCCCTCTCCCGGGGCTGCCCCACGGCCCTGGGCAGGGCCACCTGGCTCCTTGCTCACCCCTAAAATCAATGACCAGCTCACAGACAAGCCACTCTGGCCCTTCTGGGTCCACAGCCTTTTGGACCTTCTTAATGTTTCCAACAAAAACTCCTAGGAGCCCATGCAGCAACTTTGTTACTTCAGGTTGCTTTATTTCTAGCACAGAATTCAATTTCTGTTTCCACCAGGATGAAAAAGGCCAGTCCGCTCCTCCCCGTAATCCCGAGAGTCCAGCCCCTTCCACAGGGTCCGATGGGCTTTGGGGCCGAGGGGCCTACGGGATCCAGGACATGACGGCAGCTGTGGGCAGTCGGGAGTGCCAGCACCACCCGCAGCTCAGACTACGGGTGTTTGCAATTTCCAGACGTTCTCGGCCAACTCCAGAAGGCCATGTGGGGAGGACTCCCCTGGGGGGACTATGGGCCTGTGGGCAGGCGGGGGCCGTGCGGGCCAGTGGTCAGCACCTGCATCCCGGCCTTTCCCGCCTCGTCCCACTGACCTGCCTTGAGGGGGCTGCCCTGCAGCCTGCAAGATGGGGCTGTTGTCCCAGGGTCTGAAATGTGAATGGAATCCTCAGCCACCACCCACGGTGCACCCAGGATGCAGCCAACTATCCAAGGGGCCTCCACACCCCCCGCCCGCTCCCTCCCGGTGGCACCGAGCCGGGGCCGCAGCAGCACCTTTCTGCAGTGTCGGGTACGGGCGGCTCCCAGATTTTCAGTCCCATGGGAATCACTTCCTTTGAAAGATCCCCTTGCAGGGCCCGGGCAGCTCGTTGTTGTCCCACATTGGAGGGAAGGGGCCCCTCGCACGGGGGAGAGGAGGGGGTGAGCTATGGGACGTTGGGCAAATCCCTGAACCTCTGTCGGCCCCGGCTCCTCCCCTGCGTTTTGGGGCGACAACACACCGCAGTGGGCAGTGACACAGGCCACAGGCAACCATGTTTGGGACAGACCCCGGTCTCCCCGTTTTCAGCTTGTCCTCCACCTCCCGACGCACCATCACGCCCCATCCACACGGCACAGAAAGCTCCTGCTCTCGGCCCCTTTCCCTCTGGCGCCTCCACACCCCTTTCCCTCTCCAGCCTGCCCCAGGAGCCAGCGTGTGTGGGGCAGTGAGGCCATCACGCCCCAGCTCACTGTTGGGACCCCACAGGGGAGCTGCAGCAGGCAGAGGGTAGTGAGGGCAGGTGTTTACTCGGCCGCCCTCCCTGCAGAGTCACTGCTCTCTTGGCACCAGCCCCTCTCCTTCCTTTGTCCCCATGGCCTTGGGGGGGCAACAGCTTGGCTGCCACCAGCCTGGGCTGCCCCATCCTTCCGGCACCCTCTGCCTCACCCCCAGGAAAATACATCCTCCGTGAGCAATCACACTCAGAATGTTCCAGAATCCATCCAGCTGCAGAAATAAACTAAATGCATGAGACGCGAAAGCAAACCTTGCCCCCAGTCATGTTGAAAAAGACGTGTGCAGGGGCTGGGAGGAAGAAAGAGAACAAGGGACAAAGTGGCCCAGGCAGGCTTCCCAGGGGAGGGCCACGTGGTGCACAGCCCAGGCTGGGGTCCCAGCTGCGGCCTGACAAGTGCACGGCTGCAGCACCCCGGGCAGCCAAGTATCTCCCAGCAACTACTAGGTGCCAGGCAGCAAGCAAAGGAGCCACAGCCCCTGCCTCACGAGGTTGTGTCCCAGGAGGAGACAAATCAGACAAACGCCCTCATGGCATGAAGACAGACAGCCCCTGCCACGTCCCTCGCATGCTGGGGAGAAGGGAGCCAGTACCCCCACTGGACATGGCTGGCCGTCTGGCTCTGGCTGGGTGTGCAGTCTCGTCATTGCAGGGGGAAGGCGTTTGCCAGTGGAAGTGATTTGTGGACCTGTGGGAAGCTGGGCGTGACCGGGGGCAGGCAAAGGTGGGGAGCGGGAGGTGTGAGTGATGGGGCAGCCAGGGCAGGGGGCTGAGGGCATGGGCTTCGTCTGGGACCGGGGCTGTCTGTGGGCAGCAAAGGCCCCCCCGGCCCCAGAGGCCATGGACAGTACGGCCGCCAGTCTCCAAAGTCCAGTTCCAAGAGCATTTCCAACCTTGGAGAACAAACACTCAGGGTCCCCTCCTTCTGCAGGGGGAGCTCACCATATGTCGAAATCTAGGAGGACTCAAAGTGAAAAAACCTGTTGTTTTCCCCAAGCACTGTTGGAGTGGAAACAATGGCAGTTTTGTTTCTGGACCCTCACAAAATCTCGCTGTTTACTTTCCCTGGATGGCCTCCTGGTGGGACAAGGGTGCCGACGGCTGGGCAGGGGCCTGGGGAAGGGGGCAAGGAGGGTCCCTGGCTCCTGACTCGCCCAGGGCAGGCACCTGTGCAGCCTCTTCTGGAGATGGCCGCTCACCCTCTTTTCCAAGGAGTCTCAGCCCCCGGGGGGCAAGGCCTGGGCGCAAACGATGAATCAGTGAGGGTTTCTTTTGCTTTGTCAGCATGGCCTCTCTCTCTTTCTCTCTCTTTCTTTCTTTGTTTCTCTTCTAAGAAATCTTGCTTAAAGAGAAAGAGGCAGATGTTGCATGCTCTGGTCTTTGGGTCGGAAGGAACGGTGCCCTGTGACGCCTCGGTGACAAGTGCCTCCGCCCACAAGGCTCGTCCGGATCGGCTCGGCCTGCACCCTGCTCTCCCCACGGGCGGGTGGCTCAGATCCCAGCTCCACGTTTCCCACCGTGTGACCTGGGCAAGTGACAGGTCTCTCCAAGCCCCAGTTTCCCCAAATTTAAAATAGGGATAATTATCACGGACAATGTGGTGAGCTGACTTCCATACTTCCCATTCCCTGCTCTCAAACGCCAGCTGCGTTCGTTGCCACGATGACTCCTACTATCCCGACTCTTCGGTCTCTGGGTGTCAGAGAGAAACGGTGGGCTCAGGCCGATGCGGCCATCTTAGCCTCCCAAAAGCTCAGCCTGCCCCAAGAAAGTCTGTCCTCTGACATCGCCACCTCAAACCTCAAGCCCAGAACCTCGATTGAGCTCAGACTCCTTTGGGAAAGTGGGGTACAGGAAGGCAGCCCAGGACCAGGCAGCCAGCCTCCCGCTGTGACCCCTTCCCTTCCAGGAGGCCTTCTGGAGCGGCCTGTGCTCCTGAACGCAGTGCGGAGATCTGGGTGACCTTCTTCCAGAGACAGCACACGGTGGCTGTCCCCTAGCCTGTGCTGAAAGCTGGCTTCCTCTAAGTGCTTGTCCCCCACAGTCTTCTTTTCTTTAAACTGTCAATGCCTGTTTCCGTTGGGCTGCACCAGATTCTGCTGAGATGGCTCCAGCTGGCACCAAATTACACATCTGCTGCGTTTAGGGTGCTTCCTGGGTCCACACAGGGTGGCAGAGCCTGCAGGCTGCTGAGATCGGCCGTCAGTGCCTGCCAAGCGGGAGGGAAGATTCTGGGCCCTCCTTCTGCTCTTCTCGTTCCACAGTCAAAGAAGTGGGGGTGGGAAAAAGAGGGGTGACGCTGTGCTTCCACGGGTCCTGGGCGTGGTTCGGTCATCGCAGAGCTGCATCCGGGTCAGCCCTGGGGACAGGAGCAGAGTTTCGAGCTCCATTGCTGACCAGCCGGGAGACTTTGCCTGTGAAACGGGCATGGAAACAGCCCCTGCCTCCTGGGACCCTCAGGGCAGCGCAGGTGGTGGGGCCTGTGGTGAAAGCTGCCACTGCCACCATCTGTCCGATTCCCATCGTGCGTTTCCTTCTCCGCGGGACAGTGCCCAGATGCCCGGGTGACGCTTGTCCGACAGTCGAAGGCGAGCGGCTGCTCGACGTGTGCAGCCGGCATCTGCACCCAGCTGGGGCACCTGCTAATCGGCCGCGGGCGATGCGCTGTCCGCAAGGACTGGGGGCTGATCCCCACGCCTCGCTTCTCTCCTCGACTGGACTTTAAGAGTCCGGAGGATGGAGATGTATGCTATATGTCTGTGTCTTACATGGTTATAAAAAGGGAGTTGCCAGACAATCCTACACTGAAAACAACAAAACACTGTTGAGAGAAAATGAAAGAAGACCTAAAAAATGAGAGGTGTGCCATGCCCACGGAGTAAAAATGCTTTACGATGTCAGCCATTCCCAAATTAATCTATGCTCTCAAAGTCTCAGTCAAATTCCCAGCACACAATTCTGTAGACACAGATAAGCTGACAGTTCTAAAAATTATATGGAAATGAAGGGATCCAGAATAACCAAAACCATCTTGAAAAAGAAGACAAAAAGTGGAGGACTTACACTGTCAGACTTCAAGACTTGGTATAAATTCACAGTAATCAACAAAGTATTGTATTGGAGTATGGATAGACAAGAAGTTCAAGAACACCAGAATAGAGAATTGACCCATATACAATTACTTGATTTTTAATTAAGGCGTCTTGGCAACTCAATGGGAAAGAAAGTCTTTTCAACAAATGGTGCTGAGCTGAATGACTATCCCAATGGAAGAAAGTGAATTTCTACATCTAACAATGTACACAGAAAAAATTTTCAATTTATTGTAGATTTAAACATAATACCTAGAACAATGAAGTTTCTACCAAAAAATACTGAGTAATATGTTCATGATATTAGGATAGGCAAACATTTATTAGACAGAACCCAAAAAGTACCCACCAAGAAAGAAAAACATTAAATTTGTCTTATTCAAAATTAATAATTTCTACTCATTTAAAATACACCATTAAGAAACGGAAAAGGCAAGCCACAGACTGGGGAAAATGTATTTGACAAATAGCAGATAACCGAAATACATTTTTAACAAAACACCTACAACCCAAACATAATAAGACTAACCACCCAAAAAAATTGGCACGGGCTTTGAATGGGACTGCAGAAGACAGACAGACAGACGGGCACTGAGCTCATCAGAAGGAGCACAGCACGATGTATCACGGGGAAAGTATGTACACAAGTCCCATGAGGAGATATTAACTCAAATCCAAGAAAATAGCTAAAATGACCAAAACCCAACATCAGGACCAAATCCTGGTGCAATGGAACGACGGGAGCACTCGTTATTGCGAGTGCGAGTGTAATCTGGAAATCTCTGTGGTAGTTTTTATAAACTTAGATATAACTTTATACGACCATTTTAATCCTAGGCATGTACTTAAGAGAAAGGAAAACGGGTACAAGAATGCTTCTAGCAACACTGTTCCTGACAGTCAAACCTGAAAACAGCCCAAATAAGCAAATTGTGGTCAACTCATATCAGGGAACACTGTTCAGCAATAAAAAGGAGTGACCTATTGAAATATGCAACAAAGATTAACCTAAAAAATGCTGTGTTGAGCAAGAGAGCTAGATTAAAAAAAAAAACACAAGCCATGTGATTGTATTTAAATGAAGTTTGGGAAGAGGCAAAATTAATTTAAGGCTACAGAAATCAGAGCAGTGCCTGCCCTGGGATGTTGGTGGGAACTTCCTGGACAGAAGTAAGAGACAGCTTTATGGAGTGGAGAAAATGCTTTCTAACTTTATTTGACCATCGATTACATGGCATATACTCTTGTTAAAATTCATCAAGCCATACACTCTCGATAAGTGTTTTTTTACTCTTTATGAACTAGACTTCAATAATACAGACATACAGATATATACACACATACATGCCTGCCTGTGTGCACACATCTGCATGTATGCGTATTTTATTGAAAGGAAGAACCAGTCTATATAGATGCCAATATATTTAATTGTCTAAAGAGAGATCTTAAACTTCTGATAAGGGCAGCAGAGGGAAGTGGTTGTGCAAATCTTCCTGCAAATAACAACTCCCCAAACTTGATAAAATGTAAACAGTTTCTACTTAACTGCATTAGAGAGACTAAAAACAGACACAAGCCAGAGGAGAGCTGACTCCCAAAGAACTTCAACTGGGAATAGTAGAAATTGTGAATTTGCAGCTTTCTGATTTGAGAGCAAAGCCTTGGTGGAGGCAACTGTGATGGAAAGCCACAACCTGACCAGCTCGAGGTGCCAGAGATGACATTTTGGGGCTGGAAAAGCAACCAGGCACCAAAAGGGAAAATCCTGGCAGTGAGAAAATTGCAGAAAGAGCAAATCCCCACACCCTGGTATAAACTGTGCCCCAATCCCTGGCACAGACCAGGCTTACACAGGGAAACCCCAGAAGACCTGGGAAAAGGCAGGGAGAGGCCAGAGCAGAATCCATTCTTGAGAGAGAGAGGGACATGAGGAAAGGTCTGTGTGTTTGCTGCTTTTTTAATGCAGTGCCTTCTCCACTTGTGTGCCATTCAAGGGGCAGAAACCTGAAGCCCTGCAAGCTTGAGTGTCAGAGGATCCTTAGAAGCAGGGAAACCACAGAGAGGACGAGACCCAAAGTAGGAGCATAACCTTGACATAACCTTGGCATAACCTTGGCTGAATGCCAAATTGCCCAGGGACAGGGAAGGTCCCCCGAGACCCGCTAAAAGGGTGGCAACTGGAAGCTACAAGTAGAAGGAGGAGCTGTCAGCCACGGCTTGCCATGGAAAAGCAAATCTTGCAGTCCAAGTCCATGCAAGTGAATGCCTCCTAGAACAAAAGAGCCACAGTCCTCAGAAGAATAGAGCAGACTCCAGAGCTGCTACAATGCCCCCCAAATTAATAAGAGGCTTTCAGCAAAATGGGAAAGTGGCCCATGCTCAGAAGCAAAGGCACTCAATAGAAAGTGACTCTGAGTTGGCCCAGATAATGGATTTAACAATGATTTCACATCAGACATTATGGATATATACAAAGAATTGAAAGAAAATATGTTATCAATGAACAAAACAGATAAGGAACCTCAACAGAAAAAGAAAGAAGCTACAATAGACACATGGAAAATCTAGAGCTGAAAAGTACAATGAAAATTTTAAAATTCACAAATGGGCTCAACAATAGATTGGAAGAAGAAAGAATTGGTGCACTTAAAAATAAATTAATAGAAATTACCTAATTTGAAAAATGCAGTGAAAAAAATGACAGACAAGGAAGAAACAGAGCCTCAAAAACCTAAGTAATATTAGCAAGTGGTCCAACATATGTATAAGGGGAGTCCCAAAAGGTGAGGAGAGAGAAAGAGGAACAGAAAAAAATATTCAAATAAATAATGGCAGAAAATGTCCCAGATTTGGTGGAAAATATTAATGCATGGATCTAAGAACTCAGCAAAGCCCAAAGCAGTGTGACACATGCATCAACAATGGAATCGATAAGTGAACTCTTTCATGTTCACACAATGAAATGCTATGCAGCAATGAGAACGTATGAACTACAGCCCTGTGCACCAGGATGGAAAAATCTTCCCAAATAGTGGTGAGCAAAAGATGCCCAAGTCACCCAGATAATACCATAGGGTTCCACTAGCATAAAGCTCAAAACAGGCAAAACCAGTCTGTGGTGGTGGAAGTGAGGATGAGATCTGCTTTTGTGTGGAGGGGTGGTCTCAGGGAGTGTGGCAGGCTGGTCCGGGGTTGGTGGGGTTCTGTTGCCTGATCCAGTTGGTGGATTCATTGTGTGGACAGCCACTGAGCTGAACACTCACAACCTGACTTTCCCACATAAAAGTGACCTTCGGTTCAAAAGTGAAACCTGTTTTAAACTTAAAAATGGGGGCAGAGATAGAGAATAGTTGGGGAAAGGGATGTTTCTTTGGAGAGCTTTCGGCCAAGTCTGGAAGGTTGAGAAGGAACCAGCCATGCAAAAAGCCAGTGAGGAATATTTGGCAGAGCATGAAGGACTTGGGGTGCGGAAGGACTTGGGAAGAGGTAGAAGGCGGCCCTGGGTGCTCGTGTCATATTGTTGTGTCACGTGCAGCTGGAGCAGAGCTGTGGAGTACTGGACATTCCCTGCAAATGATATGGCACTTGGGGTGTCAGCAACAGATGTGGGTTAAAGAGGAGTGTGTAGATGCATGTATGTGTGTGTGAGAGAGAGAGACAGACAGACAGAGGGAGGTGGGGAGGGAGAGAGACAGACAAAGAGAGGATAGGGCTCGCTGGTGAGGCCACCAGGGTGGGAGCAGAGAAAAACAGACTCAAGACACTGGACGGGCACCTTGAGAAAAGTGCACCGGCCCCAGCCCCAGGCGTCCCGGTTGTGAAACCGGCTCTGCCCCAGCTCAGTGGACTCACTCGAGCAGGAGGCCGAGTCTCTGCCCTCGGTTTGCATCTCTGAAACATGCAGGAGTTGAGACCAGCAACCACGAGTTTCCTGGCTCTAAAGTGCCATTATGCTGAGTTCACAAACCCATTATGACAATGCCCTCTCTTTTATTTGATTACACAATTAGCCTATCCCCTTCCAAAAAAAAAATGGTGCTAGTTTAGCATACTCAGTTTTATAAATTCTACATAAGCTAAAATCAATCAGGGGGAATTTCTAGAGTGTTGCGGCCCTCCGGAGAGAAACCGGAGCACCGTCACACATCCTGCAAACTCAAGGCATCTTGAGGTGTGGGGCCGGTCAACCCACTTCTCCTCGTGTGGCCATTCCGGCCTGATTCGCCGTGAAGTTTTCCCTGATAATGTCCACACTGGCTTCCAAACACCTCCACGGCTAAGCGAGGCTCGTCACCCCGCAAGGGCTTTCCCTCGAAATCGCCGATTTCCTTCCTCCTGTCTATTCCCCTCAGTCCATAAGCCCAAAGGCAGGGCCTGGGTTTCGTGTACATCTGGACGTTGTGTGGCCCTGAGCTGTGTTGGGGACCGTCCCGTCGCCCCCAGCCCTCACCCCCCGCTGAGTGTGCCTCCAACGGGGCGACCAGGAACTGGGCGGTGCAGGTGGGGGCCTGTCTGCCTCATGGTCCTGGGGTCTCCTCTGGGAAGGCTGAGGGGACGCCACGCAGTTGACCACCTGGGCTCCTTCTGGCGTGTGGCTGAGCTGGGCTGCCCTACCGGTCGAGAACGCCCAGGGGAGCACCCCTTCCCCGCTCGGCACCGCCCCCGCGGCACCGCTCCCTCCCAGCATTGGGTGTGGTTTCCACCCTCCCAGTGTCGCTCCAGGGGAGGAGGGCGGCATGTTTTCAGCCCCCACTGGGTCTCCCCACGCAGCCATACGGAGCTTCACGCCACGAATATCGGTTGCCGACCCCCGGAGCAAAATCTTCTTGTGGACCCCCTGGCTCATGGTTCAAACCCTAACCCCTCTCTCTGGCTCTCACCACAGGCTGTCCAGCCAGCACCACCCCCATGCTGCTCTGCAGGTAGAGCCCCAATTTACTTTGGGGGCCAGCTCCACTGTCCCCATAGAATTCTGGTTTGTAACTTGCAAGACAAAGTGCCCCGAGGGATGTGCCCGTCTCTGCTGCCCACCCCGGGCCATGCACTGCCCCTCACTGACCTCCCAGATGTGACATTCTGGGCTGAGTGGTGTCCCCCAAATTCAGGTCTGCCCAAACCTTAGAAAGGGACTGTGGTTGGAAACAGGGTTTTACAGATGCAGTCGGGTGGGCTGAGGGCATCCTGGAGTGGGGCAAGCCCTAAATCCAGTAACTGGTATCTTTACAGGGCGAGGAAACAGGATGCAGAACCCCGGGAAGGAGGCCCCATGTGGCCTGGGGATAGCTGGAGCCACTGGATGCTGGGAGGCCAAGGAAGGGGTTCCCCTGGAGCCAGGAGGGGGCAGGGCTGGGCCTCACTGGACTTCGGCGCAGGACCCTGAGGAACATGCTCTGCCGGGGTAACTTAGGGTGCTGCGCTTCCCTGGGTGCTGACCCCTTCTCCCCTGTCCACCCGTCCCCCGACCGGCCCTGCTCTCCCCAGGTCTCAGCTCCAGCCTAAGCTAGGTCCACGGACCCCAGAGAAATGGCTGAACCAGGCAGTGTGGGTTGTGGGGGTCAGAAATGAGGGGAGGCACCCCTCGCTCTGTCCCCAGGGACTGGGCCGTGCCCGCACAGAGACAGCACTCGGCAATGCCCCGGAGCACGTGGCCCAGAGAGACGAGGAGAGCACACCCCCAAAGTGAGGGGACCCCTGGCTCTGCAGGAGCTCCGAGCCGACTCCTGCGGTCAGTGGGGCAGCTGTGGGGAGACCCTCCTGGCCCTGGGCCCCCCACCGCCCCCACAGCCTGGCAGCCTCCAATGGTGCCAGTGCCCGGGGTCCCGGGAGGCAGCTGCCATGGGCAGGGGGCGGGGGGTAGCCCTGTCACAGCTCAGCAACGCGAGGCCATTTCCAAAAAGCACTGACCCGTTCTTCTGCCTCGAGATTTCCAAACGAACACTGATTTTAGGCCAATAAAGATTTATCATCAGAAATACTGCTTAAGCACCATTCTGATTGGGTAGTTCATTTAGAAACTTCTGGAATCAGCGTGGCGAGGCCGCTACATAGTAACAACCATAGTGACAAAAACAACAACAGTAATAATAACTTAGGAATTTAGAGGAGCAGCTACAACTAGGGTGCTTGGGGTCCCTGAGATGGCTTCCCCTGGGCAAGTGCGGGTGGGGCCCGGGGCCTCTCCGCGTCTGTCCGTCCATCTGTCCCTCTGCCAGGAGAAGGGCTGCCAGGAATTTCTTTGGGAAGTAAAAAGGCTCCTCTGCTCTGGGTTAGTTTGAGCAACAACAGCTCAGGTGACCAAATGCTGATGAAGCTGATGCTCTGGGGGAGCCCTGGGCTGGGGGACAGTGGGCGTGGCTGGTGACCACCCACGTGGCAGGCGTCTGGGGTCCCGGGTGTGCCCTCAGCCCCAGTCCCCAGAAGAATGACCCTGCTCATTGGCCAAGAGAGAACAGATGTCCACGTGAGCCCAGCTCCCTGGGGGAAAGGAGCTCCATTCATTCATTTGTTACCTCCTTCACTCATTCAATTACTCATTCACTTGTTCACACTGTCCCTTTCGAACATGCTGCAACCTCTCCCCAGAAAGGGGGTGCTCAAGTGCTTCAGCATCATAGGAAACTTGTTAGAAATGCAGATGTGGGGGCCTCACCCTGAGCTGTGAGATTGACATGCCCCCACAGATTACGACACACGCTCTGATGTGCTAGAAAGAGCATCCTCCCCTCCTCCCACCGCTCTCGGCCGGGGGAATGCTGATGCACTTCCTTCGATTGATGCAGAGGCACCCCTTCCTCCAGGAAGCCTTCCTTGGTTTGCTCCAAGAGGGAGTTACATGTTCCCCGGCCCCTTAGACTTACCGTGTTGATACGTGTCACACCTGTCCCTGCTGGCTCCCAGGAAGAGGTCCTCTGAGGGTGGAGCCAGCACCTGCCACAGCAGGTCACAGCAAACACTGAGTGAACGAATGAACGAATCATGAGCTGAGTTCGCCAAGCCCTTCCTGGAGTGACGGTGGGTTAGGAATGAGAACAAGCTGAGCGTCTGCTCTCGAGCTATTCTCCGTGCCTCGAGGAAATGATCGAAGCCCCCCAGGGGCGGGGGCCGGGGCTGGTGGTGGCGTCGGCTCTTTGGGGACTGGCGGGGTCCTGGCCTGTCCAGTGATTGCCACCTGGTGCCCAGCCAGGCACTTCCTCGACTTCTTCCACTGCGAGAGCCGAGGCGGCCAGGCTAGTGGACACCCAGGGCCCTGTGGCCGCCCCGGGCACCGCCCCGTGGCCCGGCCAGCCGTCGGGGTCACTGGGACAGCAGCTGCTTGACGTCTGAAGCATCAGTTGCTTCCTTGCTGCTGTTTGTTCAGCGCCCGAAGGCCGGACGGAGAGTTCCCAGCGCAGCTCCGATCCAGGATAAACAACGCTGCCCTGCGCCACAATCCGGAGAAACGGTCTAAAAATAGGCTGGGGGCGGCTTGACTCAGAGCTCTGCAGGCGAGGGGGAGAGGGCCCTGGGGGGAGAGAATTCCCCTCTCTGGGGCCAACTTCTTTGGGTTGGTGGGAAGGACAAGCTCCAAGACGCCCAGGGGGAGACAGGGTGAGCTTCAGGGGCCGAAGCTCCTTGCAGGGGCAGCACCCAGGGGCCGTGGGAGACAGTCCTGGGGGAAGCCCCAAGAGCTGACACATCCTCTCGCCTGCTCCTCGGGAGTCAGACACTCCAATGAGAACCAGACGGATGAGAAACACGCCTGCCTCCAAATCCTGAGAGACGTGAGTCAAGCTCTTTCCCTCCTTCCCCATCGCTCACGTCCGATGTGTCTACCCTAAAACCCTTGTGCTGCAGTGAGCATACACAGGCACCCATGAACGAGCCTCTGCTGTTCTGAGAGCTAGATCCTCATCAGGTTGCAAAATAGAACAAACAACTTCTTTCAGAGAAGACTACTGATTTTCAGGGGTGAGGCACAATTTAGACGATCTCCTCTTGTCTTTGACAGTAAGTTCTGCCTTTCCTGGGGACTGGCAGTTTCTCTGTTTTCCCAGATCACTATCTGAGCTCTTCCACTGGACATGTGACATGCCTTGGTGGTCACTGTAAAATGACTGCTTCATGTCCATCCATCCATCCATCCACCCACCTATCCGTCCGTTCATCCATCCGTCCATCCATTCATCCACTCATCCATCCATCCATCCATCCATTCATCCATCCACCCACCCACCCGTCCGTCTGTTCATCCATCCATCCATCCATCCATCCACCCACCCACCCGTCTGTCCATTCATCCATCCATCCACTCATCCATCCATCCATCTACCTGTCTGTCCATTCATCTGTCCATCCATCCATCCATCCATCCATCCACCCACCCACCCACCCACCCACCCGTCCGTCCGTTCATCCATCCGTCCATCCATCCATCCACTCATCCATCCATCCATCCATCCATCCACCCACCCTTCTGTCTGTTCATCCGTCCATCTATCCATCCATCCATCCATTCATCCATCCATCCACTCATCCATCCATCCATCCACCCACCTATCTGTCCATTCATCCATCCGTCCATCCATCCATCCACTCATCCATCCATTCACCCACCCATCCGTCCATCTATCCACCACCCACCCACCCACCCACCTGTCCATCTATCCATCCTTCCATCCATCCATCCATCCGTCTGTCCATCCGTCCGTCCGTCCATCCATCCATCCATCCACTGATCCACCCATTCACCCACCCACCCATCCATGTATCCACCACCCACCCTCCTGTCCATCTATCCATCCATCCATCCACTCATCCATCCATCCACTCACCCACCCATCCACACATCTGTTCATCCATCCATCTATCTGTCCATCTATCCATCCATCTAACAAATGCTCCTGGAGGAGCTCATGCTCAGTTCTCATCTTCTCTGCCTCGCACCCCACGCCCGTGCTGTACACGCAGACCAAATGGAATGTGCCCCACCCGACACTCAGTGGGAACCAGCGTTGAATGCGTTGTAGCTCTCTCACTGGGAAGCACATTCTTTGGGACATGTATCATCAGACAACTGCAGAGCAGGGGGACAAATGCTAAGTAAGAGCAGAAACCATGGAGGGCCCAAGGGAAACTTCCAGAAGGGGTCTTGTACGTCTGCTATCCCAACCGAGATTTGAAGCACTTGCAGACAGAACCTGAGTCAGCCTTGGCACAGGACAGCTCAACAGGACCTGAGTGAATCAATGGATGAACGAGTGAATGAATGAGTGAGTGAGGAGACTCACAAACAGCACCGTGGGCTGCGGACAGACCCGACCGGGCACGGGTGTCCCTGCACCGGCGCTGATGGCCTCGGGTGGGTGGGTGCCAGCTCAACAGTGGGCCCTTGTGGAGCCGAGACGCGGCTGCTGTCCGAGGACATTTCAGTGTTTCCAGCCCCGGGAGCCCCCTCCTGGCATCTTCTGCCTTTATAAGCAGTGTCGCAGCTGGTGGCAGCAGAGCCAGGGACTGCAGACGGCCAGGGACGCGGCAGAGCGCGCCGGGAGCGGCGGGGGCAGTTAACAGTCCCGGCCTGAGTCAGCGTTTCCCCCGTGGAGGGGGCCGCAGGCCGAGGCAAAAAGGCTTTTGTTCCCTTCGATTTTGCTCACTCCACACGAGATTTTACTTGACTCATGATTTTCCAACCGGTTCCTTCTGTAGCTTAAGAAAGCAAGAGTGAATAATTGCTCTGGGTTTTCTCATCTTGGTTGTTTCCCCCTCGTTACAGGAATGTGTAAACACCCCGGGTTTTGGAGAGAGTCATAAACCCTGTTTGCGGGGGGCTCTGCGTGCGTCTGGCCAAGTCCGGATCCTCGCTGGTGGGAACTGGGCTGACCCCTCGGTGGGGCTGACCGAGGCCTGGGAAAGCTGAGCCTCGTCTCCGTCCCTCCCCTCCAGCGCCTGCTAATGGGCGAGGGGCCCACCCTCAGGGTCAGGCCCCCGTCCCCTGGGTACAGCTCCGGACAGGGCCTGGCTGGCTGTGTCTGTCCCCTCATGACTGCCCAGGGGTGAGGGGGGCCCTGGGGACAACAGGGCTTTCCTTAGTGCGCAGCACACAGTGCTCAAGAAATGTGGGTGCAGGAGAATCGAGGTCAACTGAGGGTCCCTTAGGAGCTGCCCACACCTGCCCTCCAGAATCTGCCCCCGGAGGCGGCTCCATCCTGAATGGAATAAACCCACAGGCCAAGGTAAGGAGATCCGGGGTCTGAGGTTCTAAAATCCGCACGGATGCGGACAGGAAAGAGAGGGGGCAAGGCCTCTCGTCAGTCACCCCTCGGCCCAGGGTCCCCAAGCCACAGATGTAAAGCCGAGACTACCCACCGCGCCGAGTGTCATGTGGCTCCCGAGAGGCCAGGCCTGGACCGAACCTGGGTCTAGGGGCCCCCTGGGGGGAAGACGAGGAAGAGGGGCTGGGAGCGCTCATGGCCAGGCCCTCTGGGGAGGTGGGTGGGGGGCTGATTCAAGCAGTTGCCCCCCCACGCATCTGGGGGCTCGGAGCTGGCGGCTCCTGATGCCTTCAGTGTCTCCTCCTGGCCTGAGGTCGGTGGGGGTGAGGGGCGTGAGGAGTATGGGGCCCCCAGACTGCCGACGCGGAGCAGGGGAGCTGGGGGTGTGGCCAGGCCTTCTGCCCCTTTGCCATCCCCATGTGCGGGCCTGGGTGCAGAGAGAGACCCCCACCCGTCCTGCCCGTTGGGTGCCAGGGGCCGCTGGCTGCAGGGATGCCTGGGTGCTCCCAGATGGCCTTATGGAGAAGACACCCTGGGCGAGACGGCAGGAGCCAGGAGGGCGCGTGGCTGTGTCTCCCAGGAGGTCGTGTGGGCACCTCACCCTTCCCACGGCAGCTGGGTCAGAGGGCCTGGCTTGGGGGGCAGCGCTCGCCCTCCCGTTCCTGGGGGAACCCTGGGCAAAAGGCCTGCGCTCTTCCTTGAGCCAAGTCTGCTTTGGGGGGGCCCCTGCTGGCACCCTTGGAGCTGGTGTGCCCTGGCCGGGCCGGGGCCTTCCGTGTGCTCGGCCTCGTCTCTCCCGGGTGCCTTGGGCCGCAGCTGAGCTTGGGGGAGCAGCTCCTCGCCATCTCCTGGACACCCGAAGCTTCCAGAAATTCCTAGAATGTGAAGTCACTCTCAGTTCTCTCTGCTCCCGGCTCATTTTCCCAGTGCTTCCAGCCTCCCCCACAGCCCCGTCTCCCCGCCAGGAAATCGCCGGGTGGGTTCTCTCTGAACTCGCTCCAGGCCCGTCTGCCTGGCCTGCTGGGTTTGGTCCTGGCCGAGGCCTGGCTCCCGAGGTGGGGACAGAGGGGGACGATCTTCCGTGTGTTGCTCAGTGATGTGCGTACAAGGGGTCCAGCGCGTCGCTGGTGCACTTCCCGTCTTCTGCTTCCCACCCCAGAAGCGACATCTTCCTTCCCGGCTTCCTGGCCGGGGCATGGCAGCAATGGCTTTGGGGTCCTTGTCTGGTCCAGCACGTGTCCCCGCCCGTCACCGGAGCCTGGGAGCAGCCCCGAGGCCCCTGCACCCACTGCCCTGTGAGAACCACTGGCCCCAGGGCTCAGCCAAGGCAGAGGCGACACAGTGGGGGACCCCGGGTCCCAAAGAAATAACCTTTCATGGAGGAACGGAGCACGTTTAACACGAGGCTCTGCTCAGTGAACAAACAGGACCACGTTTCTCTTGGAAGCCAGCGAAGGCCCCACGAGGTCTGCAAAGTGCCGGATGCAGGCGCTGGGGGCCCATGCAGTCGGCAGGAAGACGGATCCGCACCAGCCCCTCTCTGGACCTCCTCCCACCCCAGGCCCCCGAGAGTTGGCCGCCGTGCCCAGGACGTACTGAGGTCTCGGATGTAATGTGGGGAGGGGGCAGGGGGCTTTCCCCTCCACAGGCCCTTCCTTCCCCAAGGCCCCCAGACCGGGTCTGCAGGCAGAACTGTGTGGGCCCCCAGGCTCCAAAACAGCCCTCAAAGCTCACCCCCCTATTGTGGAGGCTTTGGCATCTTCAAAGACCCCCTTTCTGCCCCCACCGTTTCCTGTGGGCATCTGCCCTGCCTCCGACGAGGTTTCTCGGGGTCTCTTGGTTCATGTTTCTGTGCCCCGTTGGACTCCGCATTCCCGTCGCGTCTCCCCTTCTGCCCCTTCTCCATGCCGCCCCCGGAGGGTGCGGAGGGATCCGGAAGCCAAGTGTCAGCTCGTCTATAGCAGTGACCTCGGCCGACCTGGCATGGGAAGCCCCCTCTCCTGAACCCACTGCAGCCAGCACTAGAGGATGCCCGGTTGGCCCTAGAGCTCCACATGCAGGTCAGCGCTGCACATCGGGGTGAGCAGGAGCTCCTCAGTCACCCCACACCTCCTGCAGCTGCCTGGCAGGCTGGGGGGCTGGGCTGGGCATTGGCCCCCAACCCTCGGCCGCAGCCAGCACCCCCAGGCCCCGCTCCGCAGTCGAGGATGCAGGAAACTGTGCAGGAAATGGCGCAGTGGCCACTTCCGAGCAGGCAGCCCCTTGCACTGCCTGCAGGGCCCCTGCTTGCTCCAGCCCCACTTTTCTGTAAAAAGAGGGTCAGGAGTGGCTCAAGCCTGCAGGGCATGCAGGGGAGGGCCTGTGGGTGCGAGGAGACGTCCGACGTGGGGGAAATCCACGGGCAGGCCCGGCCCCGGGACGCACACACTCTCACTGCCTCTCAGCAAAGCGGGGACCAGGGAACCCACAGCCCCCAGAGGCCTTGGGTGCAAATGGCCAGAGGCAGCGTGAAGGTTTGAGGCCTAAAGAAGTCCCACGGGGGGATTACAGTGACTGATCACTTTCCCATTTTTTCCCTTCCCGCCCAGTCAGCTAGCAATTCTGACTGTGAAACAAGCAAAACCCAGCTGGCCCCACAGGGGGAAAGCCCGAGGGCAGGAAGTGCTGGGGCAGCAGCAGGCTGGCCGGCCCCTCCCCACGCCACCCCTCGGCACCTGCTCCTCGGCAGTGACCGGCTCCTTCCAGACGCAGCCCCGGCACCAACACCGCTCCATCCGGGGTGACGCGCGAGAGGAGACGCTGACTCGGCCGGGTCAGAAGGGGCAGCGACTCACCCTGTTCACCTGGCCAGCACCAAGGCCTGGTTCTGGGCAAGGTGTGTGGACGGGAGCTTTCCGAAACCGAGTCTTTGCCAAATGACTCCACGACAAAGCGTGGCCACGCTGGCTTTTCCCACCAGAGGACGATGGTTCTGGTGGATGAAGCGGACCGAGGCTGCCCAGACACCGCGTCCCCAGCTCTGACCCTCGGGGCCCACTGAGAAGACCGGCACCCAAACAGCTTACAGGGGACGCTTCGGACACCACGGCGGCTTCGTTTTGCTCCACTTTGGAACAGGTTGTTCTCAGATATGTGCATTTTAGAGAGTTTAAAGCAAGCGGGATCTGCAAACCCCAAGGGCCACCCCAAGGGCTCCAGGGCAGGTGGTCTCCACAGGAGGCCCGAGCTGGGCTGCCCATGGAGGCTCCACCGCTGAGAGGCCTGCACCCCCTCTTGGCCACCCTCCAGGGCCCGCACCCCCTCAGGGCTTCCCTTCTGCCTGTCAGGGACCCCTCTGTGCCCTCCGCCTGGTCTCCCCGTCCCTGCCCCAGGACTGCTGTCCCTCCCCCATCAGAGTGTACTGGCCCCCAGTTTCTACCCCCGCCCCGGCCCCCACTCAGTTCTGTAAATATCTGAGCTGGGTGCTCGGCGCAGGTGGAGCAGACTTTCCACCCCCAAGGGCACAGAGAGGAAAACAGACGAGAGTCACGGGGCGGCTTCGTTCACAAACACCAGAAACTGGGGGTGACCAGGGTGTCCCTCGACAGGGGAAGGGAGAGACAGACTGCGGCCCGTGCACATAACGGAGGATTATCCAGCGACGGAAAGGAACGCGCCGTCAAGCCA
>PVKY010004694.1:0-18781 GCA_004027775.1 Bradypus variegatus
ATAAAAAGGCAACCAGAAACAACGGAGCTCTAAGGAGGAAGCAAAATGGCTTTTGCAGAGGGCTGGAGGGAGACGTCAAGGGACAGTGGAAACTATGATAATGTCATTTGTGCTTCCTTGATTTACAAAACACAGTTTTCAGCTGTTTGATCTTAGAGAAATATTCAATTAAAAAAAAAGGTACTTATAAAATGAAAAGGGAGAGTCCAAATGGCAAATACTAGCACAAATCTCCTTCCTGACTCTGAGCTCTCTGAAAATGGTCACGTGCAGGGCACGGGCCACCGATGCCCACCACCACCCACGACAGGGACAGAGCTGCAGGAATTTATAACGCAGCATCAATCTTGTCAGCACAGCCGTATGCAGCCTGCAGGCACCTGGGAGACGCCGGACCGGACTGTCGTGCGAATTCTTGGAGAATGTCATTACATTCCTGTGCACCGAGCAGACGCTGAGCTCTATCTCTGCAGGAACTTACATTCTGATGAAGTGCTGATGTCATTTTAGCTCCGAGAAGAAGCTGGGCCGAGGGAAAAAGGAACGAAGGATCCTGGTGGAAAGAGATAAGCCTACAGCCGCCCAAATTCCACAAGCGTTTGACAGGGATGCGTGTCCGCGCTATCACCCCTTCCCTCCGACGAGGTGATACGATGTAAGATCATGATTATACACACCGCTTCCAGAAGTTTGGAGGATGCCCTATCAAATGAAATGAGAATTTTCTTTCTCTACAGGCAAACAGGAATTTCAAAGTTCAGCAGGCCATCCGTCATCCAAAACGAGTCACAATCGGCAAATACAATGTAGAAGCTGTCTCATCACTTGACCTACAAAAGCTTTTGATCCATGGGGTAAAACTGCACTGTACTTTAATAAGCACGCCATTCGAACAAATAACACCAAATTCCTAATTGCCAAATGACTATTTATAGTTTCTAAAATAACTTAAGCCCCAGTTTTGTAAAGCAGATATTTTCAGATTCATAGAAAAATCAAGCTTGGTTCCAGCATCCAGTACCACATTTATTTTTCCTAGACCCAGGGGATCAGAGATCTGTAACTCTATGTTGCAGTCTTCGTATCATGAATTCAAAGAGAAATTAGCCTCATCTACAAACAGGCATTACTTATCACAGAAAATAATCTAAATTAAAATTCTTCATTCTGACAAAAATTCAAAACCTGGCCAAAGGAAAATGGCAAAGTGTTAGGAGAAGAGTCTATGTGCGGTATGAACATTGTATTCTATTGACTTGGTTAGGCAACATGAGCTAATTTCCAACAAAATCCTTTATTCTTCCCAATTTCAGCCTATCTTACAGTTTCAGATCTTGATCAGACAAATTCCTTTCCCCTTGGAGGTGGTGTCCCTTTTGAAATAGCACAGAGAAGGGAAAGCATTGATCAGTCATAACACAGAAAGGGATCCAAACGCTCGGTCAATTCAGAAAGTAAAAGGCAGTAGCCGAGGTCACCAAATGTGAGCGGGAGAATGAACTCTAAGCATCACTAAATACCAGCACTGCCCAATATGGTAGCTACTAGCCACATGTCGCTATTCAAAATTTCAGTTCCTCAGCTGCACTGGCCCCAAGGCAAACGCTGAACAGCCACAGGTGGCAAGGAGCTACCACACAGGACGACAGCACAGATACAGGACACTACTAGCATCACGGGAATTTCAGAGTTCTATCGGAACTCTGTTAGGGACACTGAGAGCCAGGAAGTAAGACGGGTAAACCAACAGCCAGAGCTCAGAGGCAGCCCGAGCACGTGGTTGGACCCAGGGCACCTCCATTCAGTCCAGCCCAGCCTGGCCTGAGCCCCCACCCAGGGTCTGGCTGCGCCAGCTGAACATCAGAACCCAGTAGCACCCCACCCACAACACCTGGCAAACAGCAGGGGAAAGGTGTTTCTGGAATGCAGACATGAATGGATGACTATTAACTGAGGAGTCAAAATGGTAAGTCAGTCCCCGAACTCAAGAAGCTTCGAGTCTGGTTAAGAACTTCTTAATCTAAGAATCAGACGCCTTCTCCACTTGCTTACTTCTCAAAAACATCATATTAAACACCTTTATGCCCAAAAATTTAATAAATTCCTTAGGACAGAGTCTCAGATATGAAATTGCCCAAAGTACCCAACAAGAGAAGACTGTTACATCTCTGCAGTGGGATGCTATGCCATCCCTAAGAGTAATGCTGACAAAGAGTTCGCCATGATATAAGGTCAGGTGAGAAAGCTAGATCTGAAACTGGGATTACTTCAGGGCAGAAATCATCTATTTATGTGTATGTGTGCATATGTGTATAAATACAGATCTGTATGAGTACGTACACACAAGTGCACACACCCACGACAAGCCTCGAGTTTGACTCAGCTTTGTCCCCGACACAGCCTTCCACCAAACTTCTCCAAAAAGTTCTGCTTCCCAGATCCGAGGCACAAACATAACTATCAATCAGTAAGCAAGTTGTCCTGGGCCCTTTTCATGACTGAGAATGCTGGATTAGGACAACTTTGTCAACCCTCCCCAGATCCAAGACACGGGGCCTGGTTCACAGTGGGTTCTCAGTAAAGTAACTCCAAAATAATGGAACCTCTATTTTTGCACAGAGATATACATATCCATATGCATCTATACTGTGTATTTTTATATCCATATTTTTACATATGTGTAAAAGCATATTTAAGAATTTTAGTATTACTTTCAAAAAGTCTTCAAAAGAATTTCTTTAAATTTATGTCTAAATTTTACTTCTTGTAAATTTATATGAAAACATTATCAACCCATTTCTTTTGAGAAAACTGGATAAAGGAACTAAAATACACCAGGTTTTGGATATACGACAATTTTCTTTTAACCCATGGCTAACCTTTCTAGAAAATAACAGAAATCTGGGGAAGATGGGAGACGAAAACTCAGAGTAAGAAGAGCAAGCTAAAACAAGAGGGAGGAGCAGGACAGTAGAGCGGCCTCAACGTAAACGTATGTGTCTGCACCATCTCGAGACACAAAGCTTTGGGCTCCCCTGATAAAGTGGGAAAGAGACCCCTGAGACTCCCCTAATAAGGTGGGTCCCCTTGGAAAAGGACTAGAATGACAACACCCCATGCTGCACAAACAAAATTAGAGAAAAGTCTTGCTGGTTTAGGCCCTCAGGATTCAAATTCACAACCAAACAAGTCACCACACCAACAAGGAAACAAGTCACCATGAGTGAGAGAGAAGAGATAAACAGATGAGAACTACAAAACCCCACACTGCACCCACAGGACTTGTTATTGAAAGTAGACAGTACAGAATATAAAATAACTATGAAATGTGCAAAGAAATAAAATAAATGATGAGAGGAAAAAGAACAAGGAACAAGAGACTATCAAAAACTGTCAGAATGTCCACTTTTGAGCAAAGTACAGTACATGACAGAGCCCAATGTTCCAGCTGTAAGAAGACGTCAGAAATATTATAAAAGTCATTATAAAAACCCAGCACTGGATGGGCTCACATTCTGGAGAGGAGAAGGCCCCCTGGGGTGAGCTGCTCATCAGCAACCATTTCCTTTCCTGGCACATTTGGGGGGTCTAGGAGCGGAGTGATGGCTAGAATAGCCCACACAAATCTACTCTATTGGGCAAGAGAAGCCAGTGAAACTTTGGGGCATCTGGTGGCGATGGTGTGAAAAATGAGAGACACTGAGAGAGTTCTTACTCCTCTTCAAGAAATATTAAAGGGAATGCTTCAGACAGATAGGAAAAAACATGAAAAAGAGGCTTGGAGAAGGGTGTAGAAATGAAGAAAAAAGAGATAGAAAGAGGGTAGAGACTGGGCATTTGATGCTAAAGGAGTATAGAATGTTCAAGAGGATTGACTGTATAGACCAAAAATTGAACACACAATACTGGGTGACGGTAGCACAATAGTGTAAGCACAGGAACAAAGATGACTGTGAGTATAGTTAAAAGAGGAAGGCTAGGGGCATGTATGACACCAGAAGGAAATATAGAAGATAAAGACTGGGATCGTATAACTTATTGAAACCTAGAGTGGTCAATGATTGTGATTAAATATACAAATATAAGAATGTTTTTACGTGAGGGAAAACAAATGAATGTCAAATTTGCAAGGTGTTGAAAATGGGATGGTACTGGGGAAAAATACAATCAACACAAACTAGTCTATAATGGTAACATTGTAACTTTTCCATTAATTGTAACAAAGGCAATATACCAAAACTAAATGTCTATAAGGGATATAAGGGAGGGATATGGGATTCTTGGCATTGGTGGTGTCATCTGACCTTTTAATTGTATTTTATTTTATTTTTATTTTTTCTTTTATTTTTGATCTTTTTTTTTTCTTTTTTCTCCTCTTCCTCTTTCTTTGTGGAAGAAACGGAAATGTCCCCATATAGACTGTGGTGGTGAATGCATAACTATGTGATTATACAAGGAACCATTGATTGTTTACTTAGGAAGGAATGTATGGTCTGTGAATAAAGCAGTTTAAAAAATAAACAGAGGGATACAAGGGCTGGAGAAAATGTAGAGAGGGATGTACCTAATTACTGTGGGTGGGGAAGTGGAATGGTGCAGCCCATCTGGAGGGCAGTGTGGTGGTTTCCTAGGAAGCTAGGCACGGGGTTGCCATCCAGTCTTGCTATCTTACTACTGGGCATATACTTGGAAGAACTGAGAACAGGGACACGAATGGACATTTGCACAGTGGAGTTTATGATGTCAGTATTCATGATTCGCAATGCATGGAGATGGCCTAAGGGTACAACGGCTGGAATGGAATGGAAACCTTTGGTGTATATGTACAATGGAATATTAAGAGACTACCAGAAGGGAAGAAGTTGTAAGGCACACAACTAGATGAATAGACCTTGATGACACTATTTTGAGTGAAATAAACTAGAAATGAAAAAAAAACAAACACAAACCTTATAATACCTCACTAATATGGACTGTCTGTGATGTACAAACTCTGAGAATTGGGTCTGGGAGTGTGGGTTATCAGGGGAAGGCTTACAGTAAAGGTCCCTAGATGGTAAGCTCTTACAGCAAAACACCAGAGATGGATTGGCTTTTATCAAAGGGAGTTTATTTGATTACACAGTTACAGTCTTAAGGCCATACAGTGTCCAAGGTAACATGTCAGCAATCGGGTACCTTCACTGGAGGGTGGCCAATGGTGTCTGGAAGACCTCTGTTAGCTGGGAAGGCACGTGGCTGGCGTCTGCTCCAAAGTTCTGGTTTCAAAATGGCTTTCTCCCAGGACATTCCTTTCTAGGCTGCAGTTCCTCAAAAATGTCACTCTTAGTTGCACTTGGAGTATTTGTCCTCTCTTAGCTTCTCTGGAGCAAGAGTCTGCTTTCAAGGGCCATCTTCTAACTCTCTCTCATCTGTAGCTCCTGTGCTTGCTCTCTTCAAAGTGTCCCTCTTGGCTGTAGCAGCTTGCTCCTTCTGTCTGATCTTATATATGTGCCAGCAATTAAATTCAGACCCATCCAATGGGCAGGCCAACACCTCCATTCAAATTATCCAATCAGAGTCATCACCCACAGCTGGGTGGGGCACATCTCCACAGAAACACTCAAAGAATTTCAAACTAATCAACACTGATAACATTTACCCACACAAGATTAATCAAAGATAATGGCTTTTGGGGTGACATTATACATTCCAACTAGCACAAGCAGTCACATCTACTCATGCATTTTAAGGGCTACTTCCAAAATCTGAGAGATGCTAACTCTTGTGTATGACAACTGAGACTGAGACTCAGTTAGGCAGATATTAATGTAAATATTACCCAATACAGCAAATGTTAAAAAGGCTGAAAAAAGAGATCAGACTTCACTTAGTGATATGAACAAAATGGACTTGGCTATGACTAAGGTAAATCAAACTAAAGGGTAAAGGATGATACTGATGGTGTTTTAAAACTTCAGCTTCTATTTGAAACCAAAGGAAGATGTTTATTCAGTGCAAAATCTATATTTTCTGTAGCACACCATATAATTTAACTTGTTTGCTCAGTTTATTCAAACACCATAATTACATGGAATTCTGAATAGGGAGTGATATCTGGTTAGTTTGTACAAGTTAATGTGAAGCCCTGATACATCCCAGAATAATTTGGGCAGAGAAAAAAAAATTTATTTGCAAAATCCCCTTGAAGGACTGGGGGAAATGTGGAAATATTAAACTTCCCCACCTGGGGAATTACTGATATTCTCACAAGCATTGGGGACTACCAATTTAGAAAGCCAAGGCCTCAATCTTGGGGTCTGCCCTTATGGATTTTGTTACCACAAAGGAGAGGCTAAGCCTACTTATAATTGTGCCAGAGACTCACTCCCAGAAAACCTCTTTTGTTGCTCAGATGTGGCCTCTCTCTGTAAACCAATTCAGCAGGTGAACTCACTGACCTCCCCTCTATGCAGGACATTTTTCCCAGAGGTGTAAATCTCCCTGGCAACATGGGACACGACTCCCAGGGATGAGTCTGGACCTGGCATTGTGGGATTGAGAACATCTTCTTGACCAAAAGGGGGAAGAGAAATGAAACAAAATAAAGTTTCAGTGGCTGGGAGATTTCAAAAGGAGTTGAGAGGCCATTCTGCAGGTTTTACTTATGTATTATATAGATACCCCTTGTTAGTTTTCAGTGTATTGGAAGAGCTAGAAGGAAATACCTGAAACTGTTGAACTGCAATCCAGTAGCCTTGATTCTTGAAGACAACGTATAACTAGCTTACAGGATGTGACCATGTGATTGTGAAAATCTTGTAGCTCATACTCCCTTTATCCATTGTATGGGCAGAGTAGTAGAAAAAGAGAGACAAAAATAAATGAATAATAGGGAAGGATGGGGGGAGTGAGATGTTTTGGGTGTTCTATTTTACTTTAATTTTTGTTATTGTTTTTTGGCAGTAATGAAAATGCTCAAAAATTAATTGTGATGATGAATGCACAACTATGGAATGGTAAGGTGAAGAACTCATTGTATACTTTGGATGACTGTGTGATTGTGAATATATCTCAATAATTGAAATTTAGAAAAAAGAAAGCAAAATGGTATTTTAAAATGCAGTCAATTCACTGTCAGTTAACCAGCACATAAAAAAAAAGAAAATTAAATGTCTCCTTTAAGCAGAAGGTAGAAGCATGGTAACAGAGGATGAGAAAGTGTGATAAAGGGTAAATATGTGACAAAACTACATGACTACCGAAACTAAAAGCAATAATAATGAATACCGGTTTGAAAATATTTATAGAATTAAAATACAATAGTATAAAAGCTGGGAAGAAGGTAAACAGAGTTAAGTTTTGTAAAGTTATTTGATTATTTACAAAGTGGTAAAGTAGCAATTTAGGGTAAACTATAATAAGTCAAGGATGGATACTGTCACCTCTAGGCTACTCATTAAAAGAAAAATAACATGAATTTATAACTGAAATGTTGAGAGGAGAAAAAATGAAAAATAAAAATATTTTATTATGCAAAAGATTAATTTACTAATCCAAAAGGTCAACTGAATTGTAACCTCAGTTACATATGCAAAATCCCTTTCTCCATGTGACATATCACAGGAAGAAAGGAAGATAACAAAATTTTTTGGAACAAATAGCAAAATAGTAAGATGAAATTCAGTTTATGTCTATAATCATTTTAATGTGGCTAGATTAAACAATTCAATTAAAGAATAAAGATTATAGACTGGATTTTTTAAAAAAAGTATATGCTACTTATAAGGGACACATTTTAAATATAAGGACAAAGCCTCAAAATATAAGGTTGGAAAATGACATATGAAGCAAAACTAATCAGAAAACTCAGATGGTAACATTAATACAAGACAATGTAGATGCCAAAGCAAGAAGTCTTATTAGGAATACAAGGGTATATTTCACAATGAAAAACAAGTCAGTTCAAAAGGAAGACTTAACAATTCAAAATCTGTATTCAGCTAATAATGCACTTTAAAAATATATAGTACGGTTGTATCAATAAAGACCTCTTTTCCCTGAAAAACAAAAAACAAAAACAAATATATATATATATATATTTTAAATTTCAATTTTATTGAGATATATATATATATATATATATATATATATATATATATAGAGAGAGAGAGAGAGAGAGAGAGAGAGAGATCTCACATGCTAAGCAAAAGTTGATAGAACTAAAAGAAGAAAGAGAAAAGTCCAAAATAGAGTTGAAGATTTTAATGCATCTATCTCAGCAACTGATAGAGGATATAGATGAAAACACTTCAAAGCATACAAAAGACCTGAACAACAGTTAGCCAACTCGAACTGTCACATATAGAACATCCCCCCTAATAACTGCAGACTACACATTCTGTTCAAGGGGTCATGGACCGTTTATCACGACAGACCACAGAACTTCCAGAAGATGGTGGCGTGCGTGAGGCAGAGCGGGCTTCTCGTCCATGAAAGAAACTCGAGAGGGGATGGAGAACACCTGGGTTCATGGGTCCTGGGTGTGAGCAGCCACAGAAGGACCCCTACAGTATGTGGTGGGAACACAGGAAAAAAACAAAACCATGGAGAGGGCGTGTCGAGGGCCGGGGTGAGTTTGGCTGGGACTGCACCCCAGGGCCGGCAGCGGCGAGATGGCCACCAGGCAAGGAAGTGAGAGGCAGCTCTCCACTCCCCTGCACCCAACTTGGCAGTCAGCTGGGGGGTGGTCCTCCACAGCCAGGCAGCTTGGAGCTCCCATGAGGGAACCAGGGAGGCAGCATTTACTCTCCTCCCACCAAAGTCCAGGACGTGCACCACAAAGAGGTGGGCACAGAAGACGGCACCATACGGAGACTTCAGGAGACACCCTGATACCCCAGAGGCTCACGGGCACATGGCACGCAGGGAGCAGGGCTCGTCTGCACCGGAGGGTGCCCCTGAGTATACTCCTGGCCCAACGGCACAGGGCCCACACTGCACCCCCAGGGCAGACAGTCCCCTGAGCACACGGAGAACTGGTGCACTGATGGGATCCCCACCCAGTTTGGACTCCACCCAGTGCACAGGAGATGACCAGAGAGGACTGGCTTGAGGGTAAAAGGTGGCTCAAGACCGCCATCTAATAGCAGGATAGGGAAACTGCGTTCCAGCAAGCTGTGGCTCTGCCAAATTATATGTAAATGTGCAAATAATCCTGCATTTCCCAAAACAACCTTACCAAGACAGGCAAATGCCCTGAAGCCAACAGAAAATCATAAAGCACTTGAGGGATCTAAAAGATATGGACAAGCCAAACAAACAAATTAAAAAGCCAGAAGAGACACAAAATTTGGAGCAATTAATTAAAGAAGTACACACAAATCTCCAAAACAATTTCAATGAGACGGTAAAAGACATAAAGGACATCAAGAAGGCTCTAGAAGAGCATAAAGAAGAATTTGAAAGAGTAAATTAAAAAATATCAGATCTTATGGAAATAAAAGACATATGATCAAATTGAAAATATACCAGCAACACATAACAGCAGATTTGAAGAGGCAGAAGAAAGAACAGGTGAACTACAGGACAAGTCAATTGAATGTGAAGGCACAAAAGAAAAAATGATGAAAAAAATAAAAAAATTTGAAATGGATCTCAGGGAAATGACTGACAATGTGAAGTAAACACATACAAGAACCACTGGTGTCCCAGAAGGAGAGGAGAAAAGGGCTGGGAAGAGTGTTTCAAGACATAGTTGAGGAAAACTTACCAACCCTTCTAAAGGACATAAATACACAAATCAAAGGTGCCCAATGAAGACCAAATAGAATATATCTAAATAAACCCCTCTCCAAGACATATACTGATCAGGTTGTCAAATGCTGAAGAGAGACTTCTGAAAGCAGCAAGAGAGAAGTGATTCACCACATACAAGGGAAACAACATAAGAGTAAGTACCGACTAATCAGAAATCACCATGGAAGCGAGAAGGCAGCGGTATGACATATTTCAGATTTGGAAAGAGAAAAACTGCCAGCCAAGAATCCTTTATCCAGCAAAGCTCTCCTTCAAAATTGAGGCAGAGTTTAAAATTTTCACAGACAAACAAATGCTGAGAAAATCTGTTAACAAGAAACCTGCTCTGCAGGATACTAATGGGAGCTCTACCAGCTGAGAACAAAAGAGAGAGAGGACTGGGGAAGGGCACAGAACAGAAGAGTATTAGTAAGGGCAACTTAAAGGGGGGAAAAAAAAGAGCCAGAGAGAGAAGGTAAAAATAGATCTGACAACTAAAAGCCAAAGGATAAGACAAGAAATTCCTTCACAGTAATAACTTTGAATGTAAATGGATTAAACTCTCCACTTAAAAGATAGAGACTGGTAGAATGGATTAAAAAGTATGATCCATTCATATGTTGTTTACAAGAGACTCATGTTATCTGTGTGACACAAAGAGACTGAAAGTGAAAGGATGGAAAAAAATAATCTACGTAAGCTTCAACCAAAAGAAAGCAGGGGTAGCTACACTAATATTGGACAAAATAGACTTTAAAGGCAAAGATGTCATAAGAGACAAAGAAGGACGCTATATATTAATAAAAGGGACAATTCACCAAGAAGAAATAACAATCATAAATGTGCATGCACCCAGTCAAGAAGCTCTAAAATACATGAGACAAACATTAGCTAAACCAAAGGGAGCAACAGACATGTCTACAACAATAGTGGGAGACGTCAATATACCACTCTCTTCTATAGATAGAACAACTAGGCAGTGGACAAATTAGGGAATTGAGAACCTAAAAAATATGATAAATGAATTAGACTTAACAGACATATATAGATCGTCATATCCTAAAGTTCCAGGGTTTACATTCCTCTCTAGCACCCATGGAACGTTCTCCAGGATTGATCATATGCTAGAGCACACAAGTCGTAATAAATTAAAAAAGATAGCACAATCTCTGACCACAATGGAATGCAACTAGAAATAATAACCACCAAAGAACTAGATCTTTCACAATGCACTCCTAAGCAACAACGGGTCAAAGAAGAAACTGCAAAAGAAATAGGTAAATATCTAGAGATAATGAAAACAAGAACACAGCATATCACAACCTATGGGATGCAGTGAAAGCGATGGTGAAAGGGAAGTTTATAACTCTAAATGCATGTTATCAAAAAGCAAGAAAGAGCTAAACCCAAAGACCTAACTGAACAACTGAAGAGACTAGAGAATGATCAGCAAACTAACCCTAAAGCAAGTAGAAGGAAAAAAATAACAAACATTAAAGCAAAAATAAATGAACTGGAGAACAACAACAACAAAAATACAATAAATAAAACCAAAAGTTGGTTCTTTGAGAAGATCAACAAGATTGACAGACCCTTAGCTAGACTGACAAAAGTCAAAAAGAGAGAAGACCCAAATAAAGAGACTCAGAAATGAGAGTGGGATAATTACTACTGATCCCGAAGAGATTAAAAAAAAATCATAAGAGGATATTATGAACAACCGTATGCCAATAAGCTAGACAAATTAGAGGAAATGGACAACTTCCTGGAAACAAATGAACAACCTAGACTGACCCAAGAAGAAAGAGAAGACCTCAACAAACCAATCACAAGCAAAGAGATCCAATCAGTCATGAAAAATCTACCTGCAAATAAAAGCCCAGGGCCAGATGGCTTCACAGGGGATTTTCACCAAGCTTTCCAAAAAGAATTGACACCATTCCTGACAAAACTCTTTCAAAAAAAATTGAAGAAAAAGGAACACTACTTAATTCATTGTATGAAGCTCATCTCACTGATACCAAAACCAGATAAAGATACAGATAAAGATTAAAAAAATTATATGCAACTCTCTCTAATGAATATAGATGCAAAAATTCTCAACAAAATACTTGCAAATTGAATCCAAAGGCATATTAAAAGAATTATACACCACGACCAAGTGGGGTTCATTCCTGGCGTGCAAGGGTGGTTCAACATAAGAAAGTCAATTAATGTAATACAACACATTAACAAATTGAAAGGGAAAAATTAAATGATCATCAATAGATGCTAAAAAAGCATTTGACAAAATTCAACATCTCTTTTTGATAAAAACACTTCAAAAAGCAGGAATTGAAGGACACTTCTTCAATACAATAAAGGACATATGTGACAAACCCACACCCAGCATAGTACTCAATGGTGAGAGATTGAAAGCCTTCCCCCTAAGATCAGTAAGGACACAAAGATGCCCACTGTCACCTCTATTATTCAACATGATGCTAGAAGTTCTAGCCAGAGCAAAGAAAGAAAAAAAGGCATCCAAATTGGAAAGGAAGAAGTAAAACTGTCATTATTTGCAGATGATATGATTGTGCATTTGGAAAATCTTGAGAAACCAAAGACACAACTACATGAGCTAAAAAACATATTCAGCATAGTGGCAGGATACAAGATTAATGCAAGTAAGTCAGTAATGTTCCTATACACCAGAAGCAACCTAACTGAGGAGGCAATCAAAAAAAAAATCCATTCACAATAGCAGGTGAAAAAATCAAATATCTAGGAATAAACTTAACCAAGGACATAAAAGACCTCTACAAAGAAAATTACAAAACTTTAGTAAAAGAAATTAAAAAGGACTTAAATAGATAGAAAGATAGTCTGTGCTCATGGATAGGAAGGCTAAACGTTGTTAAGATGTCGATTCTACCCAAACTAATCTACAGATTTAATGCAATTCCAATAAAAAATCCAAAAACCAACTTTGCAGACTTGGAAAACCTAGGTATCAAATTTATTTGGAAGGGAAAGGGGCCTCGAATTGCCAAAAACATCCTAAAAAAGATGAACAAAGTGAGAGGACTTACACTTCCAGACTTTGAAGCCTACTATAAAGCCACAGTGGTCAAAGCAGCATAGCATTGGCAGGAAGATAAAGATATTCATCAGTGGAATCGAATTAAGAATTCAGAAATAGAACCCCAGATCTATGGTCGACTGATGTTTGATAAGGCCCCCAAATCCACAAAACTGGGAAAGAACAGTCTCTTAAAAAAACAGGGCTGGGAGAAGTGGATATCAATAACCAAAAGAATGAAAGAGGACCCCTCCCTCACACCCTATAAAAATTAACTCAAAGTGGATCAAGGACCTCAATATGAGAGACAACAAAATAAAACAGTTAGAAGATAATATAAGGAAACATCTTCAAGACCAAGTAATAGGAAGTAGCTACTTAGACCTTACACCCAAAGCACAAGCAACAAAACAAAAAACAGAAAATTGGAACTCCTCAAAATCAAAAGCTTCTGTGCCTCAAAAGACATCAAAAGGTGAAGAGGCAGCCAACTCAATGGGTGAAAATAGTTGGAAAACATACATCTGCTAAGAGACTGACAGCCTACATATATAAAGAAATCCTACAACTCAACAACAGTTTTACAAACAGCCCAAATATAAAATGGGCAAAAGATATGAAAAGGTATTTTTCTGAAGAGGAAATACAAATGGCTTAAAAACACATAAAAAATTTTCATCTCAAGAGTTATTAGGCAAATGCAAATCAAAACCACAATGAGATACCATCTCACACCGATGAGAATGGCGGCCATTAAACAAACAGGAAACAATAAATGCTGGAGAAGATGTGGAGAAATTGGAAAGCGTATTCATTCTGGTGGGAATGTATAGTGGTACAGGCTCTGTGGAAGACATTCTGGTGGTTTCTTAGAAAACTAGATTTTGAACTACTCTGATCTGGGAATTCCACTTCTTGTTATGTGCCCAGAAGATCTGAAAGCAGTGATACAAACAAACATTTGTACATCAATGTTCATAGTAGCACTGTTCACAATTGCCAAGAGATGGAAACAATCCAAGTGTCCTTCAACAGACCAGTGGACAAACACAATGTGGTATATACATACGATGGAATATCATGTGTCAATAAGAAGCAACAAGGTCCTAAAACATATGGCAACATGGATGAAGCTTGAAGACATGATGCTGAGTGAAATAAGTTAGACAAAAATCAAGAGATGTTGTATGTTACCAGTACTATGAACAATGTAAAAATCAATGTCTTATAATCTAGAATACTGGGGACCTAGTGATAGAAGCTATGAAGGGGAAACAACAATCCAGTATGTTCAGATATGTTAATGAGGGTGAATTCAAAGGTATGGGAATGGATGGGGTGATGATTGTTTAATAGGATTAAAAGAATCAGAACTGTATTCAGGGCAAATAGGATTGAAAGGGGCTGTTTAAAGGCATATATCCCAGAAATCAGCACTAAAAGTATAGGTAGATATTTGCATGACATACTTCTAAGGTACGACACTAGTACAGAGAGTTGACAACAGAATGGTATATGGGAAAAATCTGCCTGTTGCATACTAGGGACTAGAATTAATAGGAATACCTTACTAGTACCATACAAATACTACAGACAAACCATTCAGTGCTGAAAAGAGCTATGGGGTGTTTCGGGACATGAGAGTTGTTTAAAATTGAGAGTGATGAGGACTGTACAACTAAGTGATGATAATATGAGATATGGATGGATTATCATGGACATAACATACGCTACATGAACTTAGGAACCCCCTGCTCAATCCTGGGGCTTGGTCTTGTGAAACTTATGGTTGTAAATGGGAGGCTAAGCCCACCTATAATTATGCCCACCTCCAGAGAACCTCTGTTGCTGCTAAAATGTGGACTTTCTCTCTCTAAGCTCAACTCTGCAAATAAATTCATCACCCTCCTCCTGACATAGGACAGGACCCCTCAGGGGAGTAAGTCTCCCTGGCGATGTGGGATACAGAGTCTGCAAATGAGCCTGACTCTGGCAACGAGGGGTTGGGAATGCCTTTTTGACAAAAAGGGAGTAAAGAAAGGCAACAAAATAAGGTTTCAGTGGTTAAGGCAATTCATATAGAGTCAAGGGGCTGTCCTGGAGGTTATTCCTATGCAAGCTTCAGCTAGATATGCCAAATGGCCACAATATGTTAAGTGCAAGTCAATGGTAGTCCCCCAAACCCTAAAGAAGAACCAGATCCGTATCTGAGATCTATATAAGTTTCACTCACTGAGTTTATTCTTCAGAAACAGAAATCCTCCGGAGAACTCTTATGCCAGCTAAGTCCCAAAACCCAGAGGCAATAGCCTCTTCAAGAACATCAACCAGATGTGTCTTTCACATACTGTTGACAACCCTTTTTCAACATGAACTAGTTAAGGTGGTCACTGCCTAGACATCCCTGAAGATTGGGAAAATGATTAAGCTAGAGGAAGGGGTAGCAATAGACAAGATAGAATTTAACAAAGGATTATGAATACTGAATCTCTGTATAATTTTCTTTTTCTTATTTGCTAGGGTACTAGAATAGCTAAAAGGAAAGAATTGAAATGGTGGAACTGTAACCCACAGCATTCTTTGAAATTTGCTCTATAGCCACTTGTTAAATTGTAATTTGAAAGTTATCACCTTTTTGCATACATATTTCACAATAAGTAAATAACTGAAACTATTGTACTGTACCACATAACATTTTTGGAAATTTCCTATATAACTACTTGTTAAATTGTACTTGGAAAGTTTTTACCTTTTTGCATATACATTAGATTTCACAATAAGGAATTAACTGAAACTGTGGAACCGTAACCCATAGCATTCTTTGAAATTTGCTCTCTAACTACTTGCTAAATTGTACTTGGACAATTATCACTTCTACGTATATAAGTTATATTCCACAATAAACAATACGATTTAAAAAACAGACCATAGGCTACACTGTAAAGCAAGTCTCTACACATTTCAAAGCACTGAAATCATAGAGGCTAAGTTCCCCGACTACAGTAGAATTAAACCAAAAACCAACAACAAAAAGATAAGTAGAAAACTCCACAAATGTTTGGAAATTAAGCCATATACTTCTAAATACCCCTAAGATAGAAAATAAATCACAGTAAAAATTGGAAAATATTTTGAAATGAATGAAAACTTTAAAATGACATAACACTAGAAGCATGCAGCTAAAGCAACAGTCAGAGGGAAAATTTATGTCTCTAAATAACGTATTAGGAAAGAAGAGAAGGTGACAATCATTTATGCTTCTATCTCAAGAAGCTGAAGTAATAACAGCAAATTAAATCCAAATAAAATAGAAGGAAGGAAATACAAGTTAGGAACAAAAACCAATTAAATATAAATGAAGCATAAAATAGAAATAAAACAACAAATTCAAAAATGGGTTCATCGAAGAGATTAATATAAACTGTAAACTGATAAGAGTCATCAAGAAAAAAAGAGAAAAAGCACAATACACCAAAGGCATGAATGAAAAAGTCTGAGACATTTATTTCAATTACTGATAGAAAAAGAAGACTGAAAAAAAACAGGAAAATGTGTAAGGTCAAAACAATAAAGAAGTTCCCAGGCACGCCTGGACCACACACAGACAATGACAACCTAGCAGGCCATAAAGCAAGGCCCAAGAAAGGTCAAAGGATCAGCGTCATTCGGCCCAACTACAATGACCACGATACAGTTAAGTGAAAGGATAATATTCGTTTGCTGTTGCTGCATAAGAAAGGATCAGAGACTCGGTTTAAAACAACATCCCTTTATCACTGCACAGCACTTTAAGCAGAAGCCAGTGGGCTCCTCTGGGTTTCTGGAGCAGTGGCCGCCAGGCTGAAGTCCTGGCTGGGCTCTGCTCTGGAGGCTCCCTCAGGTGGCCGGTAGGTCCAGGTCCCACAGGTGCAGGGTGGCAGCCAGGTGGCCACTCCCGGCGCCCTGCACCACGGCCACCTCCCTGTCCACAGTGGGGGCCTCCCTCACAGCACAGCCCTCTCAGGCCTCAGACCCAACTCCCCCTTCCACGGCTCCCCGCTATTAACGAGCTCAAGTGATTACCTTAGGCCAACCCAAATAATCTCCCTTTCTTACGGCAAAATGACTGGTAACCATAATCCTTTCTCCATGTAGGGAACAATCACCTGAGCAACACAGGGGCAAAGGCCATGGGGACCACCTTAGCGGCCTGCCTACCACAAACGTTAATAACATAGATTACACTCTCCCTAAGTTTTTAAATTTTAAAGCCTTTCTAAATAACTCACCACTCAAGAAAGGAATCATATGAAAGGTACACGATGCTTTAAAAGGCACAGTAGAGGAAACACTACGGCAAGTTTCAGAATGCAGGGAAAGCAGTCCAAGGATGAGAATTGAGAGACTGACACGTGAGATTAGCAAAGAAGAAAGGCTAAAAAGTGTGAGATGCATGCAGTTAAGAAGTCAGAAAAGGACAGGTGAAAAACAAAGAAAATAAAGAACAGAAATAAATGATCTACAAATCAAAGACTCGGGAGACAAGATTCAAGTCTAAAGTTGGTTCCTAATGACTACTAAAACAGGCAAACATCTCATGAGATAGAACAAGGAAAAGGGAGGGAAAATTAAAACAGTTTAAAGAATGAAAAAAAAGGAACCTAATTAGAGAGACTCAAAACAAGAAAATGCGTGAACAATTTTCCAAGAAATTAAAAACTTTGGCTAACATAATTAACCTAACTATAGTTTAAAAAATAAGTAATCCTAAAACTATAATAAAAATAAATCAGTGACTTAAAATCTTCCCATAAACTCCATGCCATGCAGGCAACATCTACCACATTTTGAAAGGAAAGTTCCTTTTAACCTAATACAAACTCTTCTAGAGAACAGGAAATATAGAATGCTCAACCCCTTGTATGACACCAGTTTATCTTTGAAAGTCAAACCAGACAAGGACAGTATAACTAAGAAAAGAACAGGCCAAGCTCACTCACAAACATAGTTGCAAAAATTCTAAACAAAAAAACAGGATACCAAGTCCAATAGATTTTTTTTTGTTTTTTTGTTTTTATTCAGTTTTATTCAAACACATGCACATACAGTACAATCATCCCTGGTATACAGTCAGCCGTTCACAGTATGATCATCTAGTTATGTGTTCATCACCACAATCTATTTCTGAACATTTTCCCGACATCAGAAAGAATCAGAACAAGAATAAAAAATAAAAATGAAAAAACACCCAAATCATCCCCCCATCCCAGTCCATTTGTCATTTAGTTTTTATCCCCGTCTTTCTACTCATCCATCCATACACTAGATAAAGGGGGTGTGATCTACAAGGTTTTCACAATCACACTATCACCCCTTGTAGTCTACATTATTATATAATCGTCTTCAGGAGTCTAGACTGCTGGGTTGGAGTTTGGTAGTTTCAGGTATTTACTTCTAGCCATTGCAACACATTAAAACCTAAGAGGTGTTATCTATATAGTGCATAAGAATGTCCACCAGAGTGACCTCTCGACTCCATTTGAGCTCTCTCAGCCACTGATTCTATTTGTCTCATTTTGCATCCCCCTTTTGTCTAAGAAGATACTTTTAGTCCCACAATGCTGGGTCCAGATTCACCCCTGGGAGTCATATCCTGCATTGCCAGGGATGTTTACACCCCTGGGCGTCAGGTCCCATGTAGTGGGGGGGGGGAGCGCAGTGAGTTTACCTGTCAAGGTGGCTCAGTTAGAGAGAGAGACGGCCATATCTGAGCAACAAAGAGGTACTCAGGGGGAGACTCTTAGGCACAATTATATGCAAGTTTAGCCTCTCCTTTGCAGTAACAAGCCACATAAGGGCAAGTCCCATGATCGAGGTCTCAGCACATCAAACTGCCAGTCCCAATGTTTGTGACAACATCAACACCAATCCAGGTGAGGAAGTCCAACACATCTGCACCTTCCC